>CM031240.1:769723481-769810981 GCA_018340775.1 Taxus wallichiana var. yunnanensis
TACTTGCTTATTTGGCACAATTCAAATCACATATAAAGTACTCAATTATCTTGTTCTTATGTTAAGAATATGCTTCTCAAGCGTTTATTTAATGTTTAAAATTTACCCTTGCTACACTGAAGTGAATCTAACGTGATGTCAAGGTGAAATCTTGGGATTAAGGAAGACATAGATTTGAGATAGCTTTTCCCGAAGAACATCCATCGATCATGGAATAGTTATTATTTCGCTACCATAGTTAATAAAGTTCAATAACTTATTGATTTCCATTTATATTTATATATCTTTTGTTTTCGCAAAGTTTGGTCACACCAAGGCAATACATATTCTTTGAAAACACATAGAAGATATTTAATTGAGTTATAAGTACTCGAAGTAGTAATAACCCCTAACCTCAAATCTCATTTTCATCTTAGATGATATGCTCTTACATCGCTGTATGGTCTCGTTCTTAGCATCGTCTTAAAAGCAAAAGAGTTATGAAAGCACTTGTCGACATCTTAAGGAAGTACGTAGCTAAGATCATTATAAACTACACGGGAACACAAGTGATCTATGTTCATGAAGATCCAATATCTTTGCATTACATGATTCCGCATAAAAATATTCTTTATTCCTTAGTGCCAAAAATGACATAATAAGGGATTAAGGGACAAGATTACAGGGCTTCTAAGGTTCTCAGAATCAACATCTTTCAACTCAATTTCATATGCGAGGAGTTAAATTATAGGTTTCCTACCCACAAGTTAACATCCAATCCACTACGATTTAGTTTAATTCCAATTTTTTACTTAGGGCTTTACGCTCTATTATAGATTAGAATAAGATTCAAAACATATCCACCTCATAAACCCTCCATAATGCAGATCAAAGCACTCTCTATTGTCACTGCTTGAAGATAGTACATATAGGCTAAGAGGATCTACTCATCAACAAAATTTTAAGTGATAGAACCACTATTTCTCTAGCTCCATGATGTCATTTGGATCCCACAAGAAATTCACTTGGCAAAAAAATTTAATTCTAAGTCTATCTTTGGAAGACAAGGCATCGACTAGGACCTGAAAGGAAGTGTTAGTCGATGCCTTACTCTAGGTCAAGTTTGGTGTCTTACTCTATATGTCTGGTTTACGTTGATGTCACTAAACATACCTACTAAGGCGATCAACCCATTCGGGAATCTTATTTTCCTAAACTAGGCTGTTCCATCGAGTGTAAAGGTTCGTTTGAAGGTCACAGATTTTACACACTAAGGGGGTCAACATAAGCGGAGTTAGTTATATACAAATTTTGAACTAGGGTTTATTTGTGGATAGGTTCCTTTATTACATTTTCAAGGTAAGAAACACAACACCAATTATTAAACAAATAATTGCACAATGAAAGTTCACTACAAGGTATAAATTTCAATTCCTTTTTTTGACATTTGTATTCCACTTTTACCATAACAATTTTGGAATAAAATAACATCCATGAAAGAAATACCAATTTCTCGAAGCTCTTATTGATCTATCAATTTTTACATACTACGAATTTCAACAATAAGTCTTTCATATATTACCAAAATAAACAATGAATTACTCAACGCCTTTACATCATCATTCTCTCCTCCTACAAAAACCATGTGAGCAAAATATCAGCGATAAATCGCTTGGCATGGCATCCACCTAACTAACGTAAGTATCATTTTTCAGTTTCCCATTTACATATGATAATAATTACAATTTGCAATCTAGAGACATGTATTCATTCCATTTCATTTTGCTTCTTTTTGTAACCTAGGAGAGAGAGAGAAGGAAAAGAGAGAAAACACCATTTTGTCAAAAGTTCTATTACACACAAAAGATACACTAAGGGTTTTAAAACGATTATTTGCATGTGTTAAAAGTTTCCGAGGAGTGATTTGGCAATCCTAACAGGGTCTCGACTTTCTATTTTATAATTTCTCACTAGCTACAAAAGCGTTCAAAACAGGCTCGGAGGCTAAGATACCGCTTCCAAAATTTATCTTCCGATGAGAAGACACACAATGATTAACTTTCAGCGTGTCCCCTAGATATACCAAGAATTCATAGCCCGGCGGGAATTGGGAAAAAGTGAACGGTTTGCGTTTGGCGTGAAAGTTTTCCACAAAGCCCTTTAGTCATAGTTGACCTAGTTGTAAATGAACAAAATTTAGCTCGATGGACCAGAAACTGCATCCATGTGACATTTTATGGATGAGCGTGCGACGAGACACTTCCTCTGAGTTCCCCTATACGAGGAGAATTCAATGAGTCGATGGGGTGAGAAATAGAACAACCATTTTCAAACGGCGACAAGTTAAGATTAGTCGGTTTGACCTTGTCAAACTTTATTGGGGAGGCCTACAAAATGGCTTAGCCAAACTATCCAAAAGAGTGCTTTTCCCTAAGTTGAATGTTTCATGCAATTGTCTAAAGAGTATAAACACTAGAGGTTTGCGAAGGGGAAATAATTTCTCCATCCGAGGTTTCAAATGGTGGTTCAAAACGAAAGCCAACTTTCTAGATTTAACGACTTTTCTTTGTTGTAACCCTGTGTAACGGAGGCTCTATAAGAGTGCCAAAAGGTCACATATGTCATTCGAGGGTCAAACCCAGGAGGTCGGGTGACTCCCCACATAAGTACACTGAATAAAGCTTAACATCTCATTTTCAAAGTTATGAAGGGTACTAAAAGAGTCTCCGAAAAATGTAAAAATTAACTATTTAAACAGGAAGAAGGTCAACAATATTACTGGGAAGTCAAACTCATCTTGTCGATATACCAAAATTGTAGCGATCTAACTAGGTAGGAAGCTTTCTAAATCACCTCAGAATGAGGGTGGAAGTTCATGTTTTAACGTAACGAATTATTTCGACATCGAGAGTTACGACAAGACATTTCATTTTTTTTACACGAGTTGAAATAAACAATTAACTATATTAAGATCTTGATATTTTAAAATTATTTTAAGTTGTAAATGAAAACTAAAATATGAGACTTATGAAAGATGAGGAAGGTGAACCATGCCTTGAAAAGAGCTTGCGAGGCGAAGTCGAGGAGTTGACATTGCATCGATTGATTTCACTTGTTGCTTGCCGATTGCGGAAGGAAAACCCAAAAATACCATCCACAATAATGTCCAAATTAGTGGCGGTTCATCAATACGAGGCAAGCCTCTTGCTCGAGATCTGTATTATTTGAATCCATATATGAACAAACCACCTCCGGAGAAATTTCCAGCCACATGGAACTCAATCGAAAGCTCATGTGCGGCCCATTTCTTATACCGGGACATGTAGCAGCGTTTGGGGAACTTGCGGAAGAAGTAACGGGGATTTTCATATCATCAAGAAACTTGGCAGCCCACATGACACTAATGATGAGAAGCCTATGTACGTTGAGGAGGCGATGAGAAACTTGAATTGAATTTAATGCAACGATCGATGTATCATAGGCAACCCTGATGACGGAGGGACTACGGTGTGCATACTTGAATATTCTCCCGATGATCTTGCTCTATGCTCATCTCTGGGATTCTCCTTCCATTAAATATCTGACTTCACACCCACTTTAGCCCACTTGCCTTTCATACAAACAATATCGAGACAAAATCCCTCCTCCCATTTTGCTTTGTTGAGAGGCGTCCATACTCTGTTCAAGAGCTCCATTTGCACAATCGGTGAGAATCTTGGCAAAGGTTGTTAAATTTGGCTTTACACCTTGTTGTCCACTCAAAATTCCCTACTCTTAAGGAAGTGAAAATTTTAAAATCTTGAGTTTAAGTGTCTTCTCTGTTGTACTCAATGTTAAAATTCGAAATTGAGAAAATCTACGTTTTTGGGTCATTTTGTGTGTTTTTAAAGCTTGTCGGACATTTTTGTCCAGCGTGTCCCAAGTTCAATTGGGCCCTCTGTTCCCGATCAGCCCGGTTCCCTAGAGTTTGTATTTTCGGGCCGTCGGAACTTCTTGTCCCGCGTGTCCCAAGTTCGATTGGGCAAGTGTTCCATTTTCGGCCGAATTGCCCGAACTGCGTGCTGCGCTTTCACGTCCCAAATGTCCCAAGTTCACCCGGACCCGTTGTCACATTTTAGGTCCGATCCAGTAGAAGTCCGGTAGCGTGCACTTCACGCACTTTTGTCCCACATGTCCGAAAAGGAATTTGTCGTCTTTTCCCGGCTTCACTTTGAATTGGTGAGCCGCGTGTTTTAACGCGTTCGCGTCTCACATGTCCCAAATTAACCAAGTGCCATTCGTGCTTATTTTTCCCGCTCTACCGAATATCTTGCTTATTCAAATTGGTAGGTATGTATTAAATGCGCATTCATTATCTTTCTCTCTCTAATCAGCTATATAATGAGTGACCCCCATGCATTTTTCACACCTTTGCTTCCAATCTTATCCTTTGCTCGAACCCTTATGATCTAAATTCTGCATGTGTATCCCTTCCCTCTGTAATTCCTTCCCGAGTCTAGCTTGCGGCTCTGCCCTCTGAATTACTATCAATACGAAGATCAAATTTCGTGGGACGGAACAAATCTCACCACTAGAGTCTGCCGTTCCCGATATTGGGGATAGTGAAGCTCGTCGTCTTGACTTTGTGATTTTTGGGCAAGGATGGCAGATCAAACCCTACACCCGATGGCTGAGATGATTCACGACCAGGGGTTTGGATTTCAGCTTGGAGGTTTCCCAATCTCGGTGCGATGTCTTGCGATCTGATGCTTTCATGCGGAGCTCATTTAAACCACGATTCGAGTGAATTGACCAATGTACACGGGGAACTCATCGCTTGAAACTAGATCTTTACCGCCATTAGCACTGCCATGAGGATTCAGAAATGGATAATGCCATAGTTGTTTCCCGAGAATCAAGCACGGGCTCGTTCGATCAAGACAACGACAAATATAAGGCGCGGGTGGCGAAGTCACAGCTAAAGAACCCTAAGAAGGAGCATCTCGTCTATCAAGACTCTTTTACGGGCTGATTTCAATGAAAATTGCCGGATTTTATAATCCTACTTGGCTCAGTTATGGGCTTACCCTCTACTAACGAATTCCATTTTTGGATGTGCCGCTCATCGGCATGGTGTGCGAGGGAACTCAAAATATCAACCCAGGTGGAAATCATCGGCATGAACTTGGCGGAGCCAGATGTCGATGTGCGTGAAACGAATAAGTTCTACATGACTTCGTACACGATGTATACTCTGGTGGCATCAAGGCAATGGTTTGGTTTTCTTACATTGATGCCTGAGGATGATCCTGTATATGCCTCTTGCCTGCATGGTTCATCCTAGAGACCAATGAATCGTAATTTTCGAAGGGTAAATGATGCTTTCACCATGTACGTGGTCGCTTTTTGAAGGTGACAACTGCTTTAGAAGGTTTTCGATGAAGCCATGAACACGATATCGCACTACGGTGCCTATTTTATCCAATTCAGAAAATTCTCCTATATCGGGCTTGCTTTGGTATGAGAGCACCCTACGAGGCTTCCCATGTTTTGCGGATGATAAGATGGCTTTGATAGAAGTATGCAGGGCAAGCGATTATAAAAATTACAGAACCTTCGTGAGAGTGCAAGAAGATTCTTTGGTTTGCACTTTCCCATCTCTTTGGGAAATTACACTTGTAAAACAACCACGGACGCCTTACGAGAATATAGAAAGATCCTGGTTCCCATCACTATTCATTTCTTGAGCGAGAACTTGCTTCGACTTGAAGAAGTTCATTAGTAGAACATCAAGATAATCTATCATCATAGGGTAGATAAAGAAGACCATTGGATCATTTGTGTGTAGATGATTTTGAGGCTAGAAGGAGACATTATGGCGGAGTTCTCTCTCAATTGATCCAGAACTCGGATTGTACCAAGTTCTGAAGGACTCTAGGATGAAAACTCTGATCTATACTCATATGAGTATGAAAATGTGGTTAAGCACACTCCACTTGGAGGACTTGGATTGGAACAAGAAAGAGAAAGATGATCGGCCGAGATCCTGGCTCAAGTCTTGAGTGAAGACTAAGGCACGGTTTGATAGGAAAGTTCGAGAGCTTAGAAGGCACTCAAGAGAATCCTCCTCTAGGATGTTTCAACACCCGAGGAGGGAAGCATAGACTCCCATATCGGAGACACGCCTATGCAAACCCCTCCTGCCTCATCAGCGCAGGACTTGCGGCTTCCACTCCTTCAATCCACTCAAGTATACCGAGAAGAAATTCAAAGAGGTTAAGAAGGAGCCTGTGGAAAAATATCCTTAAAGAAAGCGAGGTAGAAGTGCCTTTGGGACCGAGAGAACATCATTGTTCTTAGTGAAAGTGAAGAGAGTGAAGTGCCGGCCTCTAGTGCTCACTGAAGCTCAACGGATAAAGATAAGGAAGTCCGTAGAGAACTAAAATTCCAAGTGCTATTGATTCCTCTGCAATAATTGTCTCAGTGCCCACTCACATCTCGACTTGAGACACGGTTGATTATGAAACCTTGAGTGTCATGAGCTCTGTCTCTTGGTCCTCTTGCCCCTCCTGCTGCTTCCTCTTCCTCTTTTGCATGGTTTCAGCGACCTTTTATCGACAGATGAAAGAGGAAATCTTCCTCTCGGAGCTCGGGGCCAAATTTTGATGCCGTGGCGGCCTTGTTAGGCACTACTCCTTCTCGTGCCAGAAAGCCAGGAATCACCTCTAGGATAGTATCGATGCTCGGGGTCAGCATTCACTGGAGATTGCTTCAAGCCTACGGTAGACAAATCGAGTAGGACTTGCAGGCATCCGACTTAGAACTCTCGAGGATTCCTATGGGAGTCTACTCCCTGAAGGTGAGATCCTGACCTCAGGGAAGCAGTCACGAAGAGTCATTGGGAGGGTAGAGAAGGAAGGCAACAAACTATTGAGCAGGTTGGAGGAACAAGCCCGAGATTCTCACGGTTTTATCAAATCTCTTTTGTCTAAGGAAAAAGTTTTGGACCCTACCCCATTGACTACTCTTCTTTGTAATTTTGAGCCAAGATGAAGTGAAGTATCAAAGACATGCCAAGTATTCATGTCTATGGCGAGCTATAGAGGCCATGGTGGAGGATATGCTTGTTGCGGGGATTGAACTTCATCGATGAAGCTTTCAAATTCCATGGAAAGGTGAACAATTTCACCTGTGAGCTCCCTCCACTATCGGGATCATAGATAAATAGCTCGAACTCTAGAGCGATTGCATAGTAGACCTTCATCTCATGGGACAGACAGGATGAGAAATTTTATTGGAGAATAAGGTTTTGATGATGCACGAAGGATAATCATCAAAGTCCACGGGTTTACGGCGTGGAGTGGAAGATCAAAGTCTTGGAGGAGGCTTTGGGAAGGCTGAAGAATAGCTGGCAGAAGGGTGAGGCTTTGAAGACACTGGTTGTATCTGCTTTCAAAGATATACATTGTCATCTTCAGGATGAAACTTTTGGTGTGCCTCTTTCCTTGTAAGAAATCAAAGCTCAATTTAGAGCTTTTGTCAAAGATAATCTATTCGAGGAAAGCTCCATTTCGAAGAGAAAATGAAGGAGATCTACTCTCTTGATACTGCCATTGAAGAAGAAAATAAAGACTATCGTACTCATGTCGAGTTTGTTAAGGAAATGGATAAGTGCCTCGGATTTTGGGCTCGGTCTACATGTGCCACACGTCGATCCCTTGTGGTAGAGACATAGCTAAGGCATTGAAGAGATTCGAAGTGAATTTTGAAGTCGATGGGTCCCTCCCATTCATAACCACATGTCTTCTTCTCCTTATTCTTCTCTTCTTTTCTAATTCTTTTCTCGATTCATTGTAATAAGTTGAGGTATTACTGATTGGCAATCCTTAACTAATATTTAGTTAAAAGAAGTGGTTCTCTGAGTAACGGTTTGTAAGCTATATAATGGCCTCTCCGCCATTTTGAAAGGAGGAGGAAGAACTTGGCTTATTTTACGAAAGTGTAAATAGATCATAAAGAAATCAATACGAAGGGCTTTTCATTCTTTGTCTATCTCGATCTCTTTTATCCCAGACTTTTCATTTAATTTTGTGAAGATCATTTATCGTGTTATGTTAAGAAACTTTTTGTTTTGTGCAGATGTTATTTATAGAAATTTGTGTCTTTAAATTCCATCTTATTTATATGATACTGAATGATCTTGTTTGAATTCACTTTGTAACCCGGATACATAAAGAATTACTCTGTATCTATAATTCTGCATGTTGCCTTTACTGCTCATTCTCATATTCTCATTCCTCGGTCCTTTTGTAATTGATTTTTTTATAGAAAACACTTTTGTAATATCCAAGTTCAACCGAGAAAATCATGTTTTGTATATTTGTAAATAGGTTCGTTTCTGATAAGGAACCTCTCCCATTAAAGAGGAGGAACTTCTTGTCCCACATTATTGCTCTTCGTAAAGTCCTATTTGACGACCAACACACCTCTTATTTAAATTTGGTTGAAAGATTCTAAAGCCTTTTCAACAATCCATTTTGTGTAGATCCTGCAACCCCGACACTCCATGAGACCGCATTTCTTAGAGGCATTCTAACAACAACCCAAACACCTTTTAAACAAATCCATTTTGTGCATAAATTTGGATATCTTTGGAAATGTAAACTCATCGGAGTTTGGAGACCTATTTGTTGCATGCTAAAATGGCGTGACTACCTTATGAGGGAACTGTGTCTTACGAATGCTGCATAGAATATTCCATGAGAGTTGTCTTGTTCTTTCATTTGGTCAAACACGGCAAACAATGCCCCCTCGGCATTTGCGACTACTGACATTTGACAAAACCCCTATCCTTGTACTCCACGCATGAAAGAAGACTCATTTTTTTGATGCAGTGGGAGAATGGCTTTGGTATAGGCCGCACAAATCCATGACACTCCACGGGAAGACATCTGGCGCTACATATTTGACAAAACAACAAAAAATGAACAAAAAAACACCCAAGGCACATTGTTTGGTGAAAAGTTGCGACCCAAGAACTGGTGCAGAGCTTCCATTCTTCCCCCATGTGAAGTGGCTTCCCTTCCTTTAGCAACAAAGATAGACTAAAGAAATCTCAAAAGAGCCCCCCTTTTCCCTAAAACCGCCCCAAAACAAAACATGGGTTTTTTTAAATCTTTTTATTTTATTTTTTTATATTTATTTTATTATTATTATTTTAATAATAAACGGAGGCATTACAAATTATCTTAAAACAAGTTTAAATGTCTAGAGAAGAGGAATTATCGTGTTTGAAGCTAAATCTATGTCCACATTAAATTGATCATCATCCGTATATATCATATCATTATCATCATTCATCATCATTCATCATCATCTATCATCATTCCATGTTTTAAAAACAATTATCCATTATCATCATTCATCATCATCTATATCCATCTATATCATTCATCATCTCGTCCACATACAATTCATGATAATCCAGTAAACAAGAAACATATGTCATCGATTCATCCCTATCTAATGCAATCACCATTGGCATTAAGAGTAAACCAAAAGCATAAACTCCATATACAATCTAAAAATTATATCAAATCCATATGCGATCAAAATGAAAGATTATATAGTATTTCAAATTTAAAAAGACTATCAAATCCAGGATAATAAAATTCAAATACCATGACCACAACATTGATGTTACAAATTTTCAAATATAGAATCAATATTTAAAGTTTCCACACTCAATAATAAAAGTTTCAACCCTCTTTTTCGTATCCATTTCAACTTCTATGCTCGTTTCCCCAATGGTTTCTTTCCCTGTGGCATTTGTACCCCTTTCCCCAACAACCGAAATAAGCCTAGAACTTATAAGATCTTCTGCAACACTGCAGAGTTTTTAAAATTATTTCTTCTTGCTTTAGTCGCATCTCCATGGGACAACAAATTTAGATCAGCTATAGCCTTAGCTTTGAATAATATTTCGGTCGAAGCCATGCTATTTAATTATCCACTTTAGTGTATTGTTTTGTTTGTTAACCAAACAATATTTTCGTTCAAATTCTTCGTACGCGATAAAAGCTGTTCTTTCTTGCTTCCATGTGAACTTGAATACCTTTTTGCTTGAATCTTCAAATTTTCATATTTCAACTACACAAAAGAGTAATGTCAATTCAACATATTACTAAAAATGAAAATTTCAAATTAACAAGAAAATTTGTTTGAAAGTGATAGTACTTACAAGCCAGCTCTATCTCTCTTGGCATTTACAACTACTACGAGATCCTTTTCCTTTTCACCATTTGTTGAAATATGCTTGGGCCTCAGCACTAATATTTTCTAATTTGTTTAATGTCTTATCCAAAATATCATCTTTATAGTTTTGTTATACGTGACGGTCCCACTTCTTACTTGGGTAAGTAAGGAATCCATCTTCGTAGGTTGATTACGGACTGCGGCAGTATAAACTATCTCTTTTGCAAATAATTTTCAAAACGAATAATAATCTCATTGATAAGAATTTTAGCCCTTCTCTCCCATTCATGAGATAATTGATATGAGGTAGAATAAACTCACTTGACATGGGATTGACAATCATATCCAATTAAGTTCTCGAAGGAAAAGGTAGAACTGTTCACTATCGTATCCGATGAAGATGATCTTCTTTGAGAAGTATGGGGCTTTCGGCTAGATCAACTGTTACTTGTTTTTGCCTTTGGGTGCCCGATCCTATTTGTGATAAAATTAATCAAGATTTAGATAAATAAATTTAAATTGAAATGTAATTCAATATTGTAAAGCATGTTGAAATTGAAGTATACTCTTTGGCCTTGAATCATCTAATGGGTATTGACAAAACTAGTTGGGTCATTACTTATCAATGCCCAAATAATATTCATCTAAATTTATATTATTCAAAACCGATATGCCCATTGTCTTAGGCAAGCCACCAAGTGAGTGTTGGAATTCGAAAGGAGGAGGCAATGTTTAGTTTCCAGCCCAGGGGCAGGCAAAGCGGTTGGCATGCGTTTACCATGTTCTTTTCTTGTTCCTCTAGTTGGCATTTTAAAAATTATTGGTTAAGAGGGTCGGTGCCTACTGTTTGAGCAGGTAGGACTACAATGTGCTTTGAAAAGTTTAAGAAAAACATTAAAAATTAGAAAACAATCTAAAAGGCAAAAACTACAAAATTAAATGTACTTATTCAAAAGTTGTACCTTGTTGTTGAGGGTAGTTTTTCATGGTCTTGGGGTGGCCATGTAGGAGTAGTATTTGGTGGTTGTTGAGAAGATATGAATGCATGCGATTGTATGGAGTGAGTTAGGGTCCGGGAAGAAGGTTGAGTTTCAAACATGAGTATGGTCCAAAGTCCTGCTGATGTCATCAACATTAAATGTTATGTCAATTCAATTGGTTAAAATTTAAATTGGAAAATAAAAATAGAAATTTGGAATTTATAAAAATATATGAGAAGGTATTACTTCTCTGGCATTTAACGAGTTCAAATTGTTGAGGGTTTGGAGAGGAGTGAGCTTCCATTTTAGATTGGGAGTCTCCCCCGAAGCCTCGCATGTTGTTGGCCTCTTCCTCTTGATAACACCTTTTTTGTGGAAGGGCTTGATAAATCTTCTCTCGCAAACTCAGTAAATTGTTAATAACCGTGTAGTGTAATGTCAAAAATTGAAATACAAACTAAATAGTTTATACTTGTTGTTCTTGAATGGAATTGACAACTTCATCAACTCCTCATCGGTCACAGTAGGAATTTGTTTGTCTTTTAAATTTAAAAGTGCCTCGTAATAAAGGCCGAGGAGATAGTTTGTGGAATAAATGACAGTTTTTTCTGAAAGCTTTGAATTTGTTATGTCAGTTCTTATTTTTTTGATAGATAGGTGCACCAATCAAATTTTTGTTTTGAGATAGTGGAAACTATGTATGCAATGGCCCGATTTGGTATATCTCCATTTAACAACCCCGCAAAACTATTCGGATTGAAAAAATGAAATCAACTGCAAAGACAAGAAAGTGGTGTGCACTGATTGCTTTGCGTATCCACACCATGCCTGGATTTATTGACATGAGCTACAAATGCCAAACAGTGGGAATTAATATAAATTTATAACACCAAATTGTATCACAATAAAAATAGAATAAAAATGATGAATGAAAATGAATTATACTTACAATCAACATGGAAACCGAATGTTGATTTGAGATATTTCTTGTCTTCTTCCAGGAGTGTTGCCTTCATTGTAACAATTGGTAAATTTATGAATGAAAGGCCCATAAATCGATGGATGTAAGTTGCTTTGATCTTGAATTGAAACATTCAAATTTGTTCATTGAGTCACATAAAAAAGGTCGTCCTCTGTATTGTAGGACAAGAGAAGGTAATTCAAAATATCTGGATCTGTTTCAAAATGGGGCATGTCAATGAGCCCAATAAAGCGACACGTATCCATCAAATATTTATATTTGGAAGACATCTTTAAAACAGTATGGATGTGGGGGCACAAGGGATTCCTATAGATGATCTTACCCATGGATTGGACTAGATTCTCTTCTTGATTTTTGTCCTGAGCTTGCAGGTTGGGAAGCATTTGAAGTTGCCATTGTAGTTGTGCTTGCGTCTTTGACAATGAGGGATTCCTGCAAAAAAAAAGAGAGTCGAAAGTGTGAATTAGAAAATGAGTACAAGGGTTATTTATAGGCCAAATAAAGCATCAATGGCCTCTGTTGATGCACGTCAATGGGCTCTGTTGACGTGCATCAATGCCCTCTGGCGCGCCGCGTCAATTACATCTGTTGACGCACATCAGCGGACTCTTATCGACACACGCGTCGCCATTGACCTGCGTCAATAGATGTAATTGACGCACGCGTCAATAGAGTGCGTTGACACGCGTCAGCCGAGAGGCCATTGATGTACGTCAATAGAGGCCATTGGCACATCAATAGAGGCCATTGACGTGCGTCAACAGATGCCATTGACGTGTGTCAACAGATGCCACTCATGCATGTCAACAGAGGCCATTGATGCACATAAACAGAGGTCATTGACTGCGTCAACAGAAGGCCATTGATGTGTGTCAACGGTGGACAATTGACACACATGACTTACCCTTATTGATGCATGTGTCAAGCCGCTTTTGCGACAAAGGGCTCTATTGATGTTGTGTTAATGCACGTTAAGGAGGGTTATTGACGTCATGTTATCATGTGTTAAAGGTGCATCGATGTTTGAAACTTTGATTTCTTTTGGCTCAAGAAAACTCGGCGAAAATTTAGTGTTGGAATCATCATCAAATTCACCTTTCGCTGAAACTAGTTCTGGGGATATTTGCCAGGTATTTTCCACCTACAATTTTCTAGAGGTGTCTTAAAATGAACCCCTGTCTAGATGTGAGGTTTGGTCTAAAAAAACCTACATAGTCCCTGATAGGAATAATATTAGATATTGTGAACATTATTATGAGTGTGGAAATAAATAATATAATGTAATACAACTATTTATGAGTTGTTAACTCATGTAAATCGTTGTAATTAGATAAAAGGTTGTTGTGAGAGAATAATGAGATTGAGAGTTTAAATGAGATATTGTGGGGATTAGAAGAGATATGTGGGATGAGTGTTGACTCCCGAATCAAGAGATCAAACTCTATATGTAATCTTCCTCTATGTATTTGAAATCTGAAGGTTTTTAATATCAATAGATTATATTTTGGTGTTATACAATTTTCGTTTAATGTAAAGATCTTTCAAATCCATCATCCGGTATCGAGAGAAAGTTCAATATTCTATCACGAGAGTCTATTTGCAAGAATGTTTTAGATAGTCTAAAAATATTAAGGCATCGATATTCTTCCCATTAACGTGCTTACTTGCAATCTTGATCGAACTTCATTTATATCATGTATTAGCCTTGATTTATGTGGTAGTGTGCATAGGTTTGATGATCATGCTTTGGAATGGTCTGTATATTCGATGCTCTTCCCATGTCCAATCTGTTTTGCTCTTCTTCAAGGACATTCCGAATCTCGAAAAAGGTCAAGCCTTTATTTGTGTGATCTGCGTGTTTGTGAAATCTACGTCTTCCTATGATCTATGTGTTCCTGAGATCAGTGTGTTCCTGCGATCTATTTTTTGCCACGTTTTCCTCTCCCCGAAATGAGCGTCTAAGAAGTGAATGACTCACTGATCGTTTCTCCGCATTGGCATTAGCATCTACCTCTTCGGATTCAATGTTTTGACCTTTGTATGCACCTGCAGCGAAGATCAAATTTCGTGCGAAGTTTTGTTTAATCAGACGATTGAGATCCACATTATGAAAGGTAAATCCGTTTCTTTCCTTTTTTGGATGCGGTAAAAAAATGCAAGGATAGGAAAAAAAATTTCCATTTTTGGAAAGTGGTCCGAAAGATTTTAGATTTTAAACTTGTAAGATTCATAACTTTCAGTTCGTTACTCAGATTGAGGGATTGTTTTTTTTGAATATGTGTATTTTTTTAATCCCTACGCATTGATCCTATAATTTTTGCTGCTAGACCAATTTTTTATTTTTGGAAAATATTTCAAAATTTGTATATATATATTTAAAAAAATTTGTGTCACTTTTTGTCTGACGCCTTTCACTTGTACACGATGTTCATAGTGAGGGGGTGCATTATTGGTTGAAACCAACACCCAAGAGAATTATAATATGAGCCTTAAAGATAAATTTGTTAACTAAGTAGCAAACAAATGGAGGCCGAAGGCAACGGAGGCGAGGAGGGCACATAACGACCTCTCATCGGCACCATCGGCGAGGCCGTGAAACTTAGCGGCGAATTTTTTTCTATTGAGTGTTTGCTTTCAGTGTACATTTGTGAGAATAAGAACAAATGATTGTTCAAAAGTAATGTATAAACATTCCTAAATGTAACTCCTAATGTAATGAAATAGGTGAGCAAAAGCACCAATGTAAGACAGTTCATGGATCTTGAAAAGGTTTGTGGGAGATCCAGAAAACCACACGAGGTGGACAGGCGATGGATCTGTTACACATCAAGGTTTGTGGTAAACCTGTAAAACCATAGAAGGTTGAGCATTGCTCCCTTCATTAGTATCAAGGTCATGAGTCACATAGTTTGACATGCTCCATAGAGGTGAGCATACTGCAGATGAGAGTGTGTATGTTTTTCCCATGTTCACACTAAGGGGGTGAATGTTAGGAATAATATTAGATATTGTGAACATTATTATGAGTGTGGAAATAAATAATATAGTGTAATGTAATACAACTATTTATGAGTTGTTAACTCATGTAAATAGTTGTAATTAGAATAGGGTTGTTGTGAGAGAATAATGGGAATGAGAGTTTGAATGAGATATTGTGAGGATTAGGAGAGATATGTGGGATGAGTGTTGACTCCTAGAATCAAGGAGATCAAACTCTATATATGTAAGCTTCCTCTATGTATTTGAAATCCCGAAGGTTTTTAATATCAATATATTATATTTCGGTGTTATACAATTTTCATTTAATGCAAAGCTCTTTCAAATCCATCAGTCCCTCACCTTTACATTGATAACTTTGATTTTAATTTCAAATCATTCTTTGGGTCCTTTTATCTTCCTGGGTTCAGATTTATTAGAATATTTAACTTATAGAAGGCTATATAAGCAAGTCATTATCACCTTTTAAGCGATATGACATTCTCACAAGATACTATTGTAAATTTAACTCTAAAATCACTCAAAGGGGTCCTAAATATTCCTAAATCAAATATACATGACCTAAATTAATCCATACTACAAGTATGAATCGTTAACTATGTCAAAGAGTATAGCTTCCCTTATTTCCAATCATAAAAATGTCCTAGAACCATGTTGAGTACATTCTATACTATACAATTAGTCTACTATCTTAGTGTCAAGAGAAAAGAGGGAATCCCTAGGGTGTCTTGGTTATCTATTAACACTCACACAAGCACCTAAGAAAACTACATGAGGATTGATACCACAATGAGGGTATGCATTTGAGAATTTGGATTGGTTAAAAGGTATTTGTCTTGCTAAGCATAGTCAACCTCAAATCACACATGTGTTTTATACTTTTGGTTTTATAATGTTTTGATTAAGAGTTTTATAAGTTCTTATGGTTTCGATTTGTTGTAGGTTGTTAGGGGTCATCCATGAGGTTTGTGAGAAAGAATAACCGTGTAAATTTTAGGGTGAATTTTCATTAATTCATGAATATTTGGGTTTTTAAAATATATATTTGGGTAATTTTGAAGTGCTAGGTTACATTCTATTTACCCTAAAGTTTAAGTACAAGTTAATTTTTTGGGTTGATTCACTAGTGTTTTAGTAATAGCCAATTTTTATATTTAAACCACCTTCACCTTGTGCACATAAGGTAATTTTTTTACCAAATCAACAACATAATGTTATCGACCGGTAGCATTATGTTATGGTCGACAACATAATGTTGTACACCAAAGTAGCATTACACTATTAATCGGTAACATTATGTTGTTATCCGGTAGTATTATGTTTTGAGTTGGTAACATAATGTTATCGAAGATGATAACATAATGTTTTCCATTGGTACCATTATGCTATAAACCTAAATTTTCTACTTTACGATAGAATTTTCTTTCAATTGGTGGCATTCAAAAATATTTTGAAAGTCATTTTTAGAAATTCATAATTAATATCTATGGTTTTTTTAGAAAGGGTCTTAAAATTTATATTAAGAGAAACAATAATTACTAATGCTCTACTTAACCCCTTACATTAATGTTTAATTTATAATACTTATTCATTTCTCCGAAAATGCCTAAAATCCTAACCCAACACAATCGCACTATTTTATTCTACTGAGAATAAATTAAAAAGCACAAAGTTTGCTAAAACTTTACAACCCTTTTTAAACTTAGTTAGTCTCCCCGTTTTATTTATTTTTCAATCCCACATAAAGGCACATGACCTTAAGTGTGTAGGGATAAACAAGATCCCTAAGATCTAATCCAGTTAAATCAAATATGACCCTTGATTTCCAAATTACCCTAATATTGCCCTAAATTTCTCTTTGCTATTTTATTCTCCTTCTTTTCATTTCTCCCCACATTTTTTTTGTTTGGTCTTTGTTTCTTCATGCAAATTGATGGAAGGATCTTAGGAGAGAATCCTAAGGAGATCCGGTTTGTTGTTTGTTGTTGTTTTATTGCTTTCTCTCTCTCTCTCTCTTTTTTTTAAATCCTTGCTTGGATTTCTCTTTGATAAAGGAGGGCGTGTGAATATGTATATATATATATATATATATTTGTTGTTTTGATATGTAAAAGTGTGGGCGGATTTCCTTTTGGTACATGGACTTGGTGAAGGGGAGGGCTAAGTGCACAGGGAGAGAGGGTCGTGGAGGGGGGTCGGGAGGTGGGGAGGGCGGCGTGAGGGGGACAAGGCGGGGCGGTGGGCCGGGGGCGGCATATAATATGGATGGAGGGGGAGGGAGAGGGACAGGACCATGGGGCCCCGAGGGGCAGCGGGGAGTTCGTGGGGGCGGGTTTCATATACCACGGTAGATATAGGGGTGTGTGGGGGGTGGCCCCAGGGCCAAAGTTTTTAATTTTTTTTTTTTAATTATTTATTAATCTAAAAACATATATTTAATATATATATATATATATATATATATATATATATATATATATATATATATACTATATATAAATATACTCCTTTATTATTATATATATCTATATATTAATATAAGATTATATTCCATCTAAAGGTAATGCAATTTTAAAACAAAAAAGTACGGTTTTTAAATATTACAACCAGCAATACTCTTTTCTTTATTTTACCAAGATAAACCGATTAATATAAATTACTCTATATTTTGTGTTAAAAGGAAGGTAAAACATGCCTTTTCCAATAAAAATAAGTCTTATTCCTAAAATAAATTTTCAAGGAGATAACGTAATCAAGCATGATTGTTTAATATGAGCAAAAATTAACTTCTCATGGGAAGAATTCAAGACTATTCTTATTCCATGCATCATTGCTAACAACAACACAATACAAGAGGGAAAAATTCTTTTCAAATGCAATTAAAGATTATTTCATATTCTTGACATGGGAGATTCTCAACATGGAGTGCATACATATGTTTTAAAAAAAAAAGGACATATCCCCAAGCTATACATATTCTCTTATAAAAAGGAGACTACAATCAACTTTCATATTAAAGAAGATCACTATTACAATAGTTTTTTTCTTTTTCAAGGATTGAAGTTCATAATATACAAATATACCCAAATACAAAACTACTCAAGAAGGCTCATTACAAGACTTCCTACAAGCTTGAGAAGAGAGGTTGCTCAAGAGTGGCTTACACTTGTTTAAAGAAATTTACAAACACAAAGAAGAGATTTACCACAATGGAGACTCTATTAAATCATTCCTTACAAGGGACAAGAAGTAATGACCACCATAGAATGTAAGAGATAATGAGCTCCAATCCAACAATCCACTTTCAACATGATAACCCCATGTACATTTCCTTCAAGAGAACTAGAAAGGAGAGAGAGCTTGTTTGCCACCCAACCATAGGCATCATGACATGCCTCTCCCAAGGTTGGGATGCATGCTAGCCTCCCCCAAGCCCATGGGAAAGAGGGCAACTAACCAAAACTTGCACAAGATGGAGGGTAAACCAACAATGATACAAGCACACAAAAAAAAAAAAGGTCAAATACAAAACAAGACTCCAAATTTACAAGGAGGAGAACCCATGTTCTTCCTCAAAAGTGGGGAAGAGAGGAGAAAGTTCTCCAAAGTTACATATATCAAAATTTCTTGCACAAAGAAAAAGTCTCCATACCCTCCTTATTGCTCCTAAGTTCAATCAAAACCCTCCTTATTCCTCCACCCTTTCTCCAAGTCCTTCTTGGAAGGGTTTTCAAACCCCAAAGGGGTTTCCCTACCAAGAATGGGGAAGGAGATTCAAGCCAAATGAATCAACTTCCCCACCTCAACCATTTGAGGGGAAACATTAAGACCCTACAAGGCTTGTCCATCAAGCCTTGAGGATAGAGAGGAAAAATCCCTCTCTTCCCACACAACTCCAAAACTCCATCATGCCATATGATGGAGGGAGTAAAAACAAGCAACAACCAAAATCCACAAAAAATAACAATTTCAAGCAACCAATCTAACAACTAAAAAGAAAGCAACACAAAAATAATACATAAGAGCCTACCTCAAGGAAAGCTCTCAAAGCTTTCTAACTTCAAGTTTTCTCCACTCTTAACTCAAGCAAATCACAAGCTCCAAATCACCCAAGCATCCAAGCAAGAAGTTCCAAAAAAAGTCCCTCTTTTTTCCCATGAATGGGAATTTGAAGAGGAGCAAGCAAGCATCCTCACAAATGAGGGGGTGACATGTGTCACCCCTCTCCTTCTACAAAGTCAAAGATGCCAAAACAAAAGAGAGAAAGGGTAAAATTTTCTTTTTTCCCTCTTCTCCCAAATTCCCCTAAATGTTAGCAAGACAAAATTAGTGAAACTTTTAATAAGCACTCCAATCCACACCCCTTACATGGATGTGACCAAACAAGAGGTAAAAAGGGAGGGAAAACTCCCTCTAGCCTTGAAAATAAGCCCCCCTACCCATTAGGTAGGGTCCAAGGGCTCATTTTTATGTTAGGGGAACTCCCAAGCTAAAAAGGGGTCCCTAAAAATGCCCAAAATAACCTAATTTCGGGTTTTACATTTTTGGCACAAGGGTAGAGGGTGTGGGGACCACCCAAGGGTCTCACATGTGACCCTAAACCCTTGTGATTAAGTGACTCATTAAACAAAATCAAAATTTAAATGAAAGTGGGATTATTAATCCCAAAACATGTTTACATCATAATCAACTACCCTAAACAAAATTAATAATTCAAAGCACAATACATTACAAAAATTGGGGTCACTCATGGTGCCCAAAATAATAATCTCCTACACTAAGGCTTCACATAATGAACATGGCTAGGACTCAGCCCGTGGGCTGCTTGTGTAAGATTGTGTAGCTAGCCTGAATCCCATGTTCTCCTGTAAACCTGTCACCTGCACACTCATTGTACACATTAGCCATACTTGTCCGATAAAATATAAAACAATGACATAGTAAGATATCAATAAGTTCTACACTAGCCTAACATCCTACTGAAATCAAAATGCGACAACGTACACAATTATACTCAATATTCCAAAAGTTAGACAAGATGATAAAGTGACAAATAACCATGGAATTCCACCTGCAATATCTATCCATCATTATAATTATGTTCCAAAACACAACATCATATCCATTAGTATCCATGACATCATAAGAAAATATGACAACATATAAATTAAGCTAAATTGGTGTTATACGCTTGAATGTCCACACATGTCTAATAAGATCCAATCTTTAATATAATGTCCGCGATATAACAAAACTCTGTCAAAACATGTCTATGAGCAAGAAAAAGTGTGGGCACTACATCCCCCTCTACTAAAATTAGACTTCCTCTTGGAAGTTACTGAAAGAGATAGGGATATCTAGCCCTCAAGGGTGTCGCATCCTCACAGGTAGCTGTTGTCTCGTTGTATCGGTCCCACTGTACTCTAACCTGGTCCAAGTATCGACCCTGAAGGGCCAACCTCTAGTGCTCTAGTATGCGTATGGGCTCCAGTCTCCACTTTCCTCCATCCTCTACCTGTAATGCCGACCAATCCAAAACATGAGAAGAATCAGGTACATATCTACATAGTACAGAAACATGAAAAACATCGTGGGCCCATGCAAGGCGTGGTGGCAAAGCTAGGTGATAGGAAACTGGACCGATGACCTCTAAAATATCAAAAGGCCCCACAAAGCGAGGCGATAGCTTAGAACCCTTTCCATAACGGATCGGACTCTTATGCGGATGAACTCTCAAGAAGACTTTATCACCCACTGAGAAGTGACGATCAATCCTCTTGGTGTCTGCATATACGCCTTCTGGCGTGCTCTGGCTTGCTCAAGACGATGTTTAATCAGCACAACCTGCTGCTCTAAATCCTAAAGGTAGGATGGTCCCAGAATAATTCTGTCATCTAGTCCATCCCAACTCAAAGGTGTCTTGCAAGGTCATCCATACAAGGCCTGGTAAGGAGCCATACCAATGGAACTATGATAGCTATTGTTGTAAGTAAACTCAACTAAATGCAAATAATCTTCCCATTCTCTTGCTGATCCATCATATACATTCTCAACATGTCCTCTAACACCTAATTAACCCTCTCTATCTATCCATCTATCTTTGGATGATAAACTGAACTGAAATTAATTTGATTACCCAGAGCGGCCTGAAAAGAAGTCCAGAAAACTGAAGTGTAGATAGTATCCCTATCATTGATGATGGTCTTCAGAATCCCATGCAACCTAACAATGTCCTCCATAAATACCTTGGCGATGACCTTGCATTATAGGTGACCTTGGTGGGCGAAAAGTGCGCAACCTTGGTCAACTTATCCATGGTGACCATAATGGCGTCATGACGATAAGATGACATAGGAAGTCCACTATGAAGTCCATGGAGATTACATCCCATTTCCACTCGGGAATATCATGAGGGTGTAAAAGTCCTGCGGGGTGAGAATGCTCTACCTTGACCCTCTGGCACTCAAGGCAAATGAGCAAAAAATCTGCTATGTCCCGTTGAAGACCAGGCCAATAATATAACTCTCTCAGATCGGCATGCATTTTCTTCACTCCTGGATGTGCCGCATATGGGGCTCGATGAGCCTCTGTGAGGATGAAGCTACATAGATCACCTAACTTAGGCACGTAAATGCACCTGTGGAACTGAAGCAAACCATCTGCCTCTAAAACACACCCAGAATATCTACCCTCTAAAGAACCCTATGATTCTAACATCTGTCTAGCTCCCTCATAAAATCTATCCTCTGGAAGGTGCTCAAGAATCTTGCCTCTCAAATCTGACTGAAGTGTCAAAGAAGCAAGCACATGTCATCATCTACTAAGTGCATCTGTAACAACATTTTCCTTCCCTTTGATATACTACACCTCCATGTCATACTCACATAGGAACTCCATCCAACACCGTTGTGAGTGTTGAGGTTTGGCTGTGAGAAGATATGCTGCAAACTATGATGATCTGTCCTCAAAATGAAAGGCCTACCCAAAAGGAAATGTCGCCAATGCACTAGAGCATGAACAACTACTGCAAGCTCCAAGTCATGAGTAGGATAATTAAGCTCGTAGTCCTTGAGCTTACGAGACTCAAAAGAAATAACCCGACGCTCCTGCATAAGAACTGCTCCCAAATCTTCTAGTGATGCATCAATACAAACAACAAAATCCTATATCGGGTCTAGAACTACTAAGATGGGTGCCATGGTTAACCTTTCCTTAAGCAACTGAAAGGCTTGCTCACATTTCTCTAACCAATCAAACTTCTTCCCTTTCCTCTGAAGAGAAGTAATAGGGTGAGCAATCCTAGAAAAATCCTGTACGAACCTGCGATAGTACCCTACTAAACCCATGAAACTCCTCACCTCAGTAACTGATGTGGGTGCTGGCCAGTCCAGGATAGCCTATATCTTAGAGGGATCTATAGAGATACCCTCACCTGAAATGATATGACCCAAGTACTGAATCTCTATCTGAAAGAAGATGCATTTTTCCAAGTTCCCATACAACTTCTGCTCTCTCAAAACTTGAAGTACCTGCCTCAAATGCTCCTCGTGTTCCTCCTCAAAATGAGAATATATCAATATGTCATCAAGGAACACTAAGACAAAGCAATCCAGAAATGTCCTAAATACTCCATTCATGAGGCTCATGAAGACAGCTAGGGCATTGGTCAAACCAAATGGAACTAAAGTTAACTCATAATGCCCATAACGTGTGCGGAAAGCTATCTTATGGATGTCTACATCTGAAATGCACAACTGATGATATCATGACTTGAGATCGATTTTGGAGAACACTCTCACTCCACACATCTGATCAAACAAGTCATCAATCCTAGGGAGTGGATAACGGTTCTTTATTATGACTTTGTTGAGCTGCCTGAAGTCTACACAAAGCTTGAGAGAACCGTCCTTCTTCTTCACAAATATGACTAGCGCTCCCCAAGGAGATACACTAGGGCGAATGAGACCCTTATCTAACAATTCCTCTAACTGAATCTTGAGCTCATGAAGCTCTAGAGTCGTCATCCGATAAGGTGCCCTAGAAACTGGTGCTAATCCAGGTACTAAATCAATGGTGAAATCTACCTCTCTGCGGGGTGGTAACCTTGGAAGCTCACCTGAAACACATCTACATACTCCCTCAAAACTACATGATCATCTAAGGGTGAATGCTCTGGAATGCTCTCAGATCGATCACTAATGGTGATAGCAAACAAATGACACCCCTTACGCATGCTCCAATTGAGTTGTTTAGCCGATATCATGCGCAAGGAGATAGGCCTCTGCATCCCTGATATCACAACTACACTCCCAAGATCATCCTAACACTCAATGACCTTATTTCTATAATCCACCTTAGCTCGATGAGTCTCGAGCCAATCCATACCCAAAACTACCTGATAGGAACCTAGAGGGATGACTCGGAGGTCAAGAGTAGTGGAGAAGGCTCCTAAATCAAGTACGTAACTCTCCACATACGAGTCCACGATGAGTTTAGCCCTAGAGGCCAACTCAACCTACCAACTATCTGGTTGCCTAGCCACCACTAGCCCACACTGGTCCACTATAGAAGGTGATATAAAGGAATATGAAGCACCTGAATCAAAAAGCACTGAGACAAAAATACCCCTGATAGTACTGTCGTCTCAATGACTGTGGCCTGATGCTCGGCCTGCGGTTGTCAACCGCTACATATACACGATGAGCACATCCTACATCACCCACCGTCTGCTCGGATCTAGCAGCTCTCTCTGTGCATCCATGGTATTGGGTTTGTGCGGGCACATGCACACATAGTGATATGGAGATCCACAAATAAAACATCCTCTTATACCCCTCTGAGATGGGGTCCCTCCTGTACTCTGGTGTACTGATCCTGCCGGTCCAACCCTAGCAGACTGCTGTGTGAGCTGGGCCGTGCTGCTTGAGTGCCCTGCCTCCTATCCCTGGCTCCACCAAAACCACCTCTAGAAACACCTCTCTAAAATCCCTGTGTCTATCTAGCCCCTGCTGCGGTGGCCCTGCTGCTGTGTGTCTGTCACTGCGGGTGCGGTGGAGCCCTCGTGGCTGCTGGTGGAGGCCAAAATCCTCCTCTAGGGGGTGGTGTAGTACCTCATGACCTCTGACTCTAAAAGGCTGTATCCTCTCCTGAAACTTTCTCTTGTTTCTATCACGATGCTCCTGTGCCTTGGTCCTATTCTCCTTAGCTAAGTAGGCCTTCTCAACGGCCTTCTCAAGTGTGGGAGGAGATAACATCCTAACTGCTCCTGCTATATCTGCATTAAGGCCTCAAATAAACCTATTAACTTGCAATTTCTCATCTTGCAGGTAGTCCACATACTGTAGAAGATCCAGGAACCTGCTCTCATACTGTGCTACTGTGCCAGATCCCTGTCATAAGTCGTGAAACTCATCGATCCTCTTCTGCAAAAATGCTCTGACATATAACGAGTCCTAAATGCTCCTCGAACATCTCCCAAGTCATTGTCTCTCGAGTCAGATGGAGCTTTTGCTCCTCATTCCTCCACCAAATGCCCGCTTTCTTGGTCTCGGAGGAGGTGTATGGCGAACCTTGCCTTGACGTTGCTCTCGTAAGAGTGCAAGCCAAAGCAACTATCCAAGCTAAGGAGCCACGACTCAGCCCCAAAGCCATCTGTAGAGCCGGTGTAAGTGGGTGGCTGCAAGCGAAGAAGATCCCTGATCACACTGCATGTATCTCGATCTTGACGATGTAGTCCAACAGGCGAAGGGGGTCACCTATCCTCGAATGGTCCCTCGAGACTGTGTGAGCAGCTACGACGAAATGAGGCTACCCTCTCATGATGAATGAAAGGGCTACGTGACCTCTCCCACCTCGGTGTATCATGCTCTGGCGGCTCTGAATGCACGTCCTCACCTATCGGCTCCTCGTCTCCCAATGGTGTCTCCACTCTCATCTCCTGCGGTGGTGGTAGATGTTGCTCCACAATGCCTATCAGCTGGTGCAAGGCCTCTAATATCCGAGGCCCAAATTCGGGTGCCGGCTGCTCCCGCGTAGGTGCACTACGCCCCAAACCTCTAGCTGATCGTCCTCGCTTGGGCACCATCCTCGCGCACGAGGTGTGAGCGAAGAGTTTTAATTTAAAACTTAATGGTTGTGGAGAGTGTTTAATTATTATTATTATTATTATTTTATTATTATTTATCCATTTATTAAATTTAATGTTATTAACATTACCATTAACTATTTCAATTAGTTACCCAGGGTCCACGTGTGTGAACCTCAAGCTCTGATACCAAATGTAATGCCCCTCCTGGGACAACGAAAACACACCAAAAAGTTACTAAAAATTTTGGGAATTTTTTTTTTTTAAATGTGATCTATAATTACTAATGCTCTACTTAACCCCTTCCATTAATGTTTAATTTATAATACTTATTCATTTCTCCGAAAATGCCTAAAACCCTAATCCAACACAATCAGATTATTTTATTCTACTGAGAATAAATTAAAAAGCACAAAGTTTGCTAAAACTTTACAACCCTTTTAAAACTTAGTTAGTCTCCCCTTTTTATTTATTTTTCAATCCCACATAAAGGCACATGACCTTAAGTGTGTAGGGATAAACAAGAGCCCTAAGATCTAATCCAGTCAGATCAAATCTGACCCTTGATTTCCAAAATACCCTAATATTGCCCTAGCTTTCTCTTTGCTATTTTCTTCTCCTTTTCATTTCTCCCCTCATTTGTTTTGTTTGGTCTTTGTTTCTTCATGCAGGTTGATGGAAGGATCTTAGGAGAGAATCCTAAGGAGATCTGGTTTTTGTTTTTGTTGTTTTATTGCTTTCTGCTCTGATACCAAATGTAATGCCCCGCCTCGCATAACGAAAACACACCAGAAGTTACTAAAAATTTGGGATTTTTTTTTTTTATAAATGTGATATATAATTATTAATTCTCTACTTAACCCTTTTAATGTTTAATTTATAATACTTATTCATTTCTTTGAAAATGCTTAAAATCCTAACCCAACACAATCGGATTATTCTATTCTAATGAGAATAAATTAAAAAGCACAAAGTTTGATAAAACTTTTTTTTAAACTTAGTTAGTCTCCCCTTTTTATTTATTTTTCAATCCCACATAAAGGCACATGACCTTAAGTGTGGTAGGGATAAACAAGAGCCCTAAGATCTAATCCGGTTAGATCAAATCGACACTTGATTTCCAAATTACCCTAATATTGCCCTAAATTTCTCTTTGCTATTTTCTTCTCCTTCTTTTCATTTCTCCCCACATTTTTTGGTTTGGTATTTGTTTCTTCATGCGAGATTGATGGAAGGATCTTAGGAGAGAATCCTAAGGAGATCTAGTTTGTTATTTGTTGTTGTTTTATTGCTTTCTCTCTTCTTCTTTTTTTTAAAAAAAAAATCCTTCTTGGATTTCTCTTTGATAAAGGAGGGCGTGTGTGTGTATATATATATTTATTTTTGTTGTTTTGATATGTAAAAAGTGTGGGCAGATTTCCTTTTGGTACAGGGGACTTGGTGAAGGGGAGGGATGCGTGCACGGGGGAGAGGGTTGTGGAGGGGGAGGTACGGGGGCGGCATGAGGGGGACGCCCGTAGGGGGCAGGTGGAGCTGTGGTGGGGAAGACTATAGAATGGAGCGGAGGGCGGGAGGGATAGCCCCCAAGGGGCAAGTGGGAGTTCGTGGGGCGCGCCCCGGGTAGATACGGGGTGTGGGGGTTTGTCCCCCCATTGTTTTTTTTTTTTGTTTTGTTGTGTGCATGGGGTGGGGGGTTCGCCCCCACCAAAATTTTTAAAATTTATTTTTTTCTAAAAATTTATTTATTAATCTATATATATTTTAATATATATATTATATATATATATATATATATATATATATATATATATATATATATATATATATATATATATATTATTTAAAATATTAATATAGATCATATATATAAATATACCCTTTATAAAAAGTATATATATCTATATATTAAAATAAGATTATATTCCATCTAAAGGTAATGCACTTTTAAAACAAAAAAGTACAGTTTTTAAATATAACAACCAACAATACTCATTTTCTTTATTTTACCAAGATAAACTGATTAATATAAATTACTCTATATTTTGTGTTAAAAGGAAGGTAAACCAGGCCTTTTTCCAATAAAAATAAGTCTTATTCCTAAAAGAAATTTTCAAGGAGATAACTTAATCAAGCATGATTGTTTAATATGAGCAAAACATTAACTTCTCATGGGAAGAATTCAAGACTATTCTTATTCCATGCATTATTGTTACCAACAACACAATACAAGAGGGAAAACTTTCTTTTCAAATGCAATTAAAGATTATTTCATATTCTTAACATGGGAGATTCTCAACATGGAGTGCATACATATGTTTTAAAAAAAAGAAGACATATCCCCAAGCTATACATTTTCTCTTATAAAAAGGAGACTACAATCAACTTTCATATTAAAGAAGATCACTATTACAATAGTTTTTTTTTTTTTTTCAAGGATTGAAGTTCAAAATATACAAATATACCCAAATACAAAACTACTCAAGAAGGCTCATTACAAGACTTCCTACAAGCTTGAGAAGAGAGGTTGCTCAAGAGTGGCTTACACTTGTTTAAAGAAATTTACAAACACAAAGAAGAGATTTACCACAATGGAGACTCTATTAAATCATTCCTTGCAAGGGACAAGAAGTAATGACCACCATAGAATGTAAGAGATAAGGAGCTCCAATCCAACAATCCACTTTCAACATGAGATCCCCATGTACATTGCCTTCAAGAGAACCAGAAAGGAGAGAGAGCTTGTTTGCCACCCAACCATAGGCATCATGACATGCCTCTCCCAAGGTTGGGATGCATGCTAGCCTCCCCCAAGCCCATGGGAAAGAGGAAACTAACCAAAACTTGCACAAGATGGAGGTGAACTAACAATGATACAAGCACAAAAAAATAGGACAAATACAAAACAAGACTCCAAAATTTACAAGGAGGAGAACCCATGTTCTTCCTCAAAAGTGGGGAAGAGAGGAGAAAGTTCTCCAAAAATTATATTCCAAAATGCTTGCACAAAGCAAAAATCTCCCTACCCTCCTTATTGCTCCTAAATTCAATCAAAATCCTCCTTATTCCTCCACCCTTTCTCCAAGTCCTTCTTGGAAGGATTTTCAAACCCCAAAGGGGTTTCCTTACCAAGAATGGGGAAGGAGATTCAAGCCAAATGAATCAACTTCCCCACCTCAACCATTGAGGGGAAACACTAAGACCCTACAAGGCTTGTCCATCAAGCCTTGAGGATTGAGAGGAAAATTCCCTCTCTCTTCCCCCACACTCCAAAACTCCATCATGCCATATGATGGAGGGAGTAAAACAAGCAACAACCAAAATCTACATAAAAAATAACAATTTCAAGCAACCAATCTAACAACTAAATAAAAGCAACACAACAAAAGACATAAGAGCCTACCTCAAGGAAAGCTCTCCAAAAAGCTTTCCAACTTCAAATTTTCTCCACTCTTGACTCAAGCAAATCTCAAGCTCCAAATCACACAAGCATCCCAAGCAAGAAGTTCCAAAAAAATTCCCTCTCTTTTCCCATGAAGGGGAATTTGAAGAGGAGAAAGAAAGAATCCTCACAAATGAGGGGGTGACATGTGTCACCCCTCTCCTCATCAAGTCAAAGATGCCAAAACAAAAGAGAGAAAGGGTAAAATTGTCTTTTTGCCCTCTTCTCCCAAATTCCCCTAAATGTTAGCAAGACAAAATAGTGAAACTTTTAATAAGCACTCAAATCCACATCCCTTACATGGATGTGACCAAACAAGAGGTAAAAAGGGAGGAAAACTCCCTCTAGCCTTGAAAATAAGCCCCCCTACCCATTAGGTAGGGTCCAAGGGCTCATTTTTATGTTAGGGGAACTCCCAAGCTAAAAAGGGTCCCCAAAAATGCCCAAAATAACCTAATTTCGGGTTTTGCATTTTTGGCACAAGGGTAGAGGGTGTGGGGACCACCCAAGGGTCTCACATGTGACCCTAAACCCTTGTGATTAAGTGACTCATTAAACAAAATCAACATATAATGAAAGTGGGATTATTATCTCCCAAAACAAGTTTACAACTCCATAATCAACCCTAAACAAAATTAATAATTCAAAGCACAATACATTACAAAAATTGGGGTCACTCATAGGTGCCCAAAATAATAATCTCCTATACTAAGGCTTCACAAATGAACATGGCTAGGACTCACTCAGCCGTGGGCTGCTTGTGCAAGATTGTGTAGCTGGCACGAATCCCACGTTCTCCTATAAACTGTCACTGCACACTCATTGCACACATTAACCACCATACGTCTCGATAAAATATAAAACAATGACATAGTAAGATATCAATAAGTTCTACACTAGCCTAACATCCTACTTGAAATAAAAATGTGACAACGTGCACAATTATACTCAATATTCCAAAAGTTAGACAAGATGATAAAGTGACATATAACCATGGAATTCCACATGCAACAACTATCCATCAATATAATTATGTTCCAAAACACAACATCATATCCATTAGTATCCATGACATCATAAGAAAATGCGACAACATAGAAATTAAGCTAAATTGGCTATATACGCTTTGAATGTCCACACATGTCTAATAAGATCCAATCTCTAATATAATGTCACGATATAACAAAAAACATGCCTATGAGCAAAGAAACAACAAGCTACTTGCTATAAAAGTGTGGGCACTACACATCGAAATAATTCCTAAAACATGATGTATAGCTAATTCTATCTATTCTCATTTGTATTTGAGCAATTACTTACCATTTATTAATCATTTGAATAAATTCAAGTTTGAATACCTTACTCTAATTGTTTATAATTTATGTTGGAAGTTAATTATATGATAAAATTATACATATTACAAATCCTTACATCCTCTTTAGTGTTTTGTAATTTTCACACCTAAACTCTAACTATGTTGTAAAAATTTGGTGACTTTGGCTCTTGAATAGAGCATAGAAATAAAAATATAGTCACCCCAAGGTCTCTTATTGTAAGTTGTAGTCATTCTATTTCATCATGTATGTTCGTTCAATATTCTATGATTATTAATTCAAACCTAATAGACCATTCCTTCCAGGATCAATTTGAAGTTTTCATTTGCCTTCAAATGTATTTATTGAGTGGTGTTTAAAAATTTGTAATTTAAAATTTAAAATTACATGTCAATACTGAAATGAGGTCACTTATGATACTTTTTCATTAAAAGGGCCAACTAAAAACAACTTGTCATACAAACATTAAATGCTATGTTAATTTTTATAAATATTGAATTCATTTTCTACGTTAAATGAATAATTGTAGGAGTTCATAATTCATACTTACTTTCTATTTTCTACGTTAAAAAATATTCTTTCACTTAAAAAAAATACCAAAAAAATCTAGGGAGAAGATGAAACACCAATAAAAAATAAAATAGTTAAGTGTTTCTATTTCCATAATAGAAATATTAGTTTTATGATTTTTCTAGCCATTAAATCAATTTGGGGATTTTATTCTTAATTCCCTTATTTTATTTTAGAAATTAGGTTCTTAAATATTAGTTGTTTCTCTTAATTTTGTATTCAAATTGTTGTTAAGATAATAATCCTAATTGTTATGCCTCTAAGTTAACAACTTCAATAGTGTGTAATCAATAGATAGTTGGATTATTTAAGGACTCCTTCATGCTCTAAATTACTCTTGTATTCAAAATATATTAATTTATGTAGTATTAAACCACATTTCGATTTGAAAAAATCATATGTTTTACATTTTTTTGTATGTAATCAATATTTTGTGATTATTAATACAACATTAAAAAGCTTTAGAAAATTACAATTTTGTTGATCACTCTAAATTGTCTAACAAATCTTATTCATAAATAACAAATAGTTTGTTTCTTTTGGAATATTATTATTGTTATACCAACAATTTTGCCTTTGAATGCAAAAAGGAAATTTTGTTTATAGCCTTGAAAAAATTTAAGACTGGAAAATATATGAGAAGTAAAATATAAGTTTTGTTGTGAATTTACATAAAGCACATCCGAAGAAGACTATGTTTAAGGCATGAGATTAATGTGGTGTAGATGAAATGTGGAAAGATTAATTCCATAATGTAATGAGACTATGAAAAATAGTTCTCACACTTCCAATATGTACATCAGCGTGTGAAATAGGATTTTCTAAGTTAAATCGCATTCAAACTATTGAGAGGTCTATACTTTGTTTGGATACATTAAACACATTAATGTTTTTCTCTTTTTCACCTCAAAAGTTGGATATAGTAGATTGGAATGAGGTCTATGAGGAATAAAAAAGAAAGAAATATAACATACCTCTTCCTTTGAGTGATGCAAGTTGAACATGTAATTACTTTTTTAAATCTTGATTATTTAATTTAACTACCTTTCAAGATTTTAGCTGATTTTTCAATATTTAATAATTTTCACTTTTTCCAATTGTTCTTTATAAAATAATCAAATAAATATTGAAAGGTGACTAATATTTTATTTTTCAATTGAGGGGCATCTATTGTTTAATTTGTCACTTACAAAGGGTCAAACATAACCTATACCTTCAAATTAAAATATGGGAGCATTTCATATTTGATCATTGATTCCCTCATTCTAGTATGGGCTAAACATTATTAATAGCTTATAGTTTTATTAATACAACAATTATAAAAGATCACAAGGTCCAAACTTAGGGTTAGATTAATCAATTAGGTTAAGAGGGTAATTTCTCACTATACCACTCTCTAACAAGTAAAATATTCAACCTGATTTTTCTCAAATTTAACACACTCAAAAACTTCCCAAAAACATTCCCATTAGATAGGAAATTTCCTCACCTTTCCAGTGATATAAAGAAGTCCTCCTAACTCCTCATATTTCTCAAGTTATGGGCCGGCGGACCTTGGGAGGAAAATTTTCCCAAGAGCGGGTCTGCGGGCCTAGGGGAGAAAATTTTCCCAACTCGGGTCATGGACTTGGAGAGAAATTTCACCCGGAGGAGGAATGCGGACCGGTGGGGTGGGGAAGCAAATTTTTCCATGCGCGGCTGGTGGAGCGGGAGAACTTTAGCGCTTTTTTCCCTTTTGGGACAAAAGAGTGATTTGCCTCCGCATGCCCCACGAGCCCGAAAGGACACGTGTCGCATTTCCCAACTCTGATGGAAAGTCGGGCCACGCTAGGAGAATTTTTAGACTTTTCTCCTTTTTTTTCCAAAAGTGCTAAGGGATCAAAATGATCCGCGCCTCCGACGCCACCGACGCGCCACATGCATCCATTGGTCGTCCGGTGGTGGCAATTTGGAGGAGAACTTAGAAAAATTTTCCCAAAGAAATTTTTCAAAGTGCTAAGTTTTTAAGGGATCCACTCCTTCGCCGATGCCTCGTGACGCCACATGGCAGGACTTGATTGGTTGCGGGCCGGCGGGGCCATGAGAGAAAACTTAGAAAATTTTCCCAAATTTTTTTGAAAACAAGTTTTTTAAAGGATCCACTCCTCCGCGACGCCTCGTGATGCCACATGGCAGAACTTGATTGGTTGTGGGCCAGCGGGACCGTGGAGAAAACTTAGAAAATTTTCCCAAAAAATTTTTTTTTAACTTAGGTTTCAGCAAAGTGAAATGCCTTTGGCATTTTTGTCCAAAAAGGTGCTAAGGGAAAATTCGAATTATTTTTCCTAATAATTTTTTTTTTTGAAATGAAGAAGGAAAACTTCAAAAGGCCATAACTTTTGATTGAGAACTTGGTTTTGAGAAAATGAGGACTTTTTGGAAATATCTCAATGCCCTCTTTGCACAAGAATCATAATATTTTAATTTTGATAAAGTTTAAGGGGTAAATTTCATGAAAACAATCTGCAGGCTTTTAAAAGGCAAAACTGGTAAATTTTAACTTATGAAATTTTAATCAATTGATCTTCTTCCTCCCTCAACTTGTCCATTAAACATGGAGAATTGTTCTTAGATGGATTTAGGATGGATCTGGAAGGTAAGTTTGTTTGATTGAGCTCCAATTTGAAAATTTACAACTTTGACAACAAAATGACAGTGAAACGATTTGAGCCCGAGTTTGCTAAGTTTTCTAAGAAATTCCTTAAGTGTTAATGTCTAGATGAATTTTTTAGATCTTATTATGTCCAATTTAATGTTTCATTTGTTATTTCTTTGTTGCAGGTTTGGTCTTGTGCATTTTGGATTAAATAATTGCCAGTTTGAAAATACAAAACAAAGATCAAATTTTAAAGGGTCTATTTGCCATTTTCTTCTTCCAAGTATTAGAATACGTTCCAATTCCAATCTAATACATTTAGTTGATTCAAATCAAACTATTCAAAACCAAAATGCAATTCTGATTTCAAATTTTACACATTTCAAAAGACAAAATTGTATTTTTCTCACACTCATTTCTTCCTTTCAAACAGAGATTTCAAACACATTGAAATGATCAGATTCAATACAACAATGCAATTTGAGAAAGGTAATACATTCATTTATTGATTCCAAAAGACAACTTACAACTTCTTTCTTTCATTCCTCAAATTCATCATACAGAATACAATTCTTTCTTTCAAAAATAGAAATGGAGTATATCTCTTTCACATTTCAATTTACAACTTTCATATTCAATACAACATATTTCCATTACAAAACATATACGAGTTCATCCACTTCAAGTGGGAAGGTTACAATAAGATTTATCTCAACAAGGGTTTGTCAACTATTTTATTTCATTTTCCTTTGCTCCAAAACAACAACATGTAGATCTATCATTCTTCCAATTTTGATCACAACAAGAGCAGGGGAAAGGCAACGCTCTCCACCCAACCAAGACATCCAATGACAAGGAGAAGCCATCCTTCTTCATTGGCCCCAGCCCCAACCACAAAGCAATAGAAGATGTGATTCAACTCATGGCAACAACAGGCTTCCACAAACACACATGTAAAATTTCACATTTAAAACACAATCCAAATAGAATGTAGTTTGCAACTACATTAAAGCATGACAAACAACACTAAGGCTTCATCAAGCAAGCCAAAGGAGCAAGAAACTATGGGGGATGCTACTTATGCCTCCCAAAGGGAAATGGGTATCACCACCTGATTTCAAACCACCAAAACATAGTATATCAAAGCCCTGACATGCCCTTATGCCTCCCCAAGTACCCCTTATTCCTCACATTTCCTTATGCCTCCCCAACCTCTTATGGCACCCCATAACGAGTAAAGAAATGCAAGCTATTTCTTTGTAAGGTGGAACCCAAATCCCAACTCCCTCCACACTTATACCTCCCCAAAACACTTGTGCCTCCCACAAAATGAACCCCATAGTCTTCTCCTACACCATACCTAGGCCATCTACCCAACATCCCACAAACATACCAAAACATTCACAACAATAACAATTTCATAAACAGAAAGAGAAGCTTTACAAGAGCCAAGCTCCTACCTCTCCATGATGGAGTTGTTCCAAGTTCCAAAACAACAAGCTTTATCCCAATGCAAGCAATCCCAATCAGCCAAGCACAAGCATGCAACAATATTTTTCAAAAACTTCTCCAAGCAAGAGCTCCAAAACAACAAAGAATTCACCCCAAAAGGAGTTTCCAAAAGTGAAGCAACCCAAAACAAGGCAAGCAATTTGAATTTAATAGAAGAGGGAAGAGAAGAGGATGAGGTGGATCCATGTAGGATGCCACATCACACATCCTCAACCCCAACCCAAAAGTCAACTTCATTCTCCAATGCATAATAAATAGGTGGGTGAATAATATGACAGTTTACTTACATACTCAAATCCAACCCACACCCCAAAGGACTGAAATTAAACCATGTAAGAAAAGTGCAATTAAAACTTACAATTTGTCTTCTCAAAAAGCATTATAAAAGTCTAATTTCAACTCTCCAACCATAGGTATGGTTGGTAAATAAATTTAAGAGGTATGGGACAAGTTTAACTTGTCCCACAAGCCTCCAAAATCAGCCTCCAAGGAAAATTCGAATTTCCAAGAAGGTGGAGTGTTTCACACTCAAAAGTTAACTTACACATCACTTACACATCTCTTACAACACTTTAATTCAAGGCCAACAACTCTATTAATTACTTTCTTATGACATATTTTAATTAATTAACTTAACAACATGATTACTCACAATATTACACATCATTTAATGAATAATGAAAGGGTCAATGCACCACAAAATAAACACATGCAAACATAAACAAAGGAACCAATAAATAAATACACATAACCCCTTGGTCACATTTAAAGGTGATCCCCCATGGGAATCCCTAACACACACAAACACGCACAAACAAATACAAGTTTCCATGGTGACCTTGTTGAATTCATCTAGAATTCCAATGTGGTTGGTCTCCAATCCCCGATGTTTTGTTGTGATATTTTAACCTGCAAAACATGAATACCTCCTTCGGCCTCATGGCCATATCAGAACATCCAAAATAATATAAATAAAATTCCAAAATCATCTAGATATATGGATCACAACAACATCCAAGCAACCAACAAGATCATTTGCAATTTTACTCAACAACTATATCATCATCAAATAATTTCCATTTCTAGGTCTACTCACAATATCCAAATATCACATGTCCAAACAACATCCATAATATAACCATGTCAAACAATATATCAACATCAATATCCAAAATGTCTCTAATAATCATCATGCATCATAACTGAATCAAGTCAACAATAATCCATGATCTAACATCTAACATCATACTATAATAAAGTCCATAATCATGTCCATAATATAATCAACAATATCATGATCAATATAAAAAAAGGTGTCAAAGGGAAGTGGGCACTACATCCCCTCCCCTTAGACTCGACTTCCTCCTGGAAGTCACTAGAACAAATGTGGAAATTGAACTCGTAGAAAAGTAGCATCCTCCCATGTAGCTGCAAGTCTCATCATATTTTCCCATTGCACTGGACCTCGATCAACCTCTCTCTGCCCCGAAGGCCCAGGGTCCTGTGATCTAGGATGTGAACGGGCTCCACCATCACCTGCCCTTATCCTGCACCTGTAATGATGTCCAATCTAACACATGAGAAGGATCGGAAACATATCTCCTAAGAACTTAAACATGAAACACATCATGTATGTGAGACAAGCTAGGTGGCAATGCTAGGTGGTAGGCCAAGGGGCCGATACGCTCCAAGATCTCAAAAGGACCAATGAATCTAGGGGCCAACTTAGAACCTTTTCCATAATGGATAGGGCTCTTGTGTGGCTTGACACGAAGGAACACCTTCATGCCCACATCAAAACTATGATCGGTCTATGCTGATCTATGTACTTCTTCTTTTCCTATGCCTGCCTCCTGTAATCTCTATCTGATCAAAACCACCTTGCTCCATGTCCTGCAACAAAGCTGGTCCAAGAGAAACCCTATCCTCTAACTTGTCCCAACTAAGAGGTGTCCTGCACTCTCTGCCATACAAATCCTAAAAAGGAGCCATGCCTATAGAACTCTAAAACTATTATTGTAGGTGAACTCCACCAAGTATAGGTACTCCTCCCATTTAGACTGCTGATCCATCACATACATCCTGAGCATATCCTCTAAAATATGATTCACCCTTCGTCTGTCCATCTATCTCGGGTGATATGTTGTACTAAAATTGATCTTTGTTCCGAGGGCATACTGCATGGTAGTCCAAAAATGGGAAGTGTACAAAGGATCGTGGTCACTAATGATCTTCTACATGGAATCCCATGTAACCTAAAATCTCATCAAGATATACCCATGCCACTTGCACTAGTTGTATAAGTGGTCTTCACTGAGAAAAGTGAGCCACTTTTTTCAATTTATCAACCATGACCATGATGGCGTCATGGTGGTGATATCTCGACATCGGTAGCCCAAATAATAAAGTCCATGGAAATGGTGTCCCATTTCCACTCTAGTATAACATGAGGAAAGAGAAGGCCAACTAGATGCTGATGCTTGACCTTCACTTTTTGGCACTCTAAACAACGTGACACAAACTGAGCCACATCTCTATGAAGTCCTCTCCAGTGATACAACTGTCTCAAAGTAGCATGCATCTTCTTCACCCCAGGATGGGCTGAATAGGGTGCATGATGTGCCTCTGTCAATATGTCTTGCCTCAAGCCTCCATCTCTGGGAACATAAATCTGACCTCTTGTGCCTGAGAAGGCCATCTACCTCTAGTGAGAAACCATCAAACTTCCCCTCAAGGGTCTCTGGGACTCGATCTCTGCTCAAACTGTAATGTAGAAGTTGTCAAGAGGAAGTCTGCTTGAAGAATCCTACTCCACAAATATGTGCCCACTTGAAGTGGCCATAATCACATGTCTCCATCTACTGAGAGCATCTACCACCACATTCTCCTTCCCTTTCACATGCTCTATCTCCATATCATACTCACAAAAAACTCCATCCAACGCCATTGACGAGCGTTGAGATTGGGCTACGTGAAGAGGTGGTGAAGACTCAAGTGATCTATCCTGAGTGTGAATCTTCGACCAAGTAGAAAGTGCCTCCATCAAACCAAAGTGCACAACTACTGCATAAGCTCAAGATCATGAGTCGAGATAATTAAGCTCATAATCCTTGAGTTTGCGAGACTCAAAAGCCACTACTCTACCCTCCTGCATCAACACACCTCCAAGTCCTACCAAAGAAGCATCCATGCAAATGAAAAAATCACCTTGTGGATCTTGATCCTACATTGCAAGAATAGGTGTTGTAGTGAGACATTCCTTCAATGTCCTAAAGGTCCTACTTGCACCTATCTAACAAAAAAACTTCTTCCCTTTCCGTTGAAGGGAAGTGATGGGGTGCACAATCCGAGAGAAGTCCTAAACAAATCTCCTGTAGTAACCTGCTAGTCCCATGAAGCTACGCACCTCTGTCATAGTAGTGGGTGTTGGCCAATCCATAATAGCTCTAACCTTGGAAGGATCGATGGTGATACCTTCCCCAGAAATGATATGTCCCAAATACTACACCTCCGTCTGAAAGAATGCACACTTCTCCAAGTTCTCCGTAAAGTTGCTCTCCTCCAAGACACTGTGTTTTGTGAGAACCTCGAAGGTGCCCCTCGTTCTCCTCATCATGCATACATGAGTAAATCAAAATGTCATCAAGGAAGATGAGCATGAAGTGATCTAAGAAATCCTGAATACCCCATTCATCAAACTCATAAATATCTACGGGGGCATTAGTCAAACCAAAAGGTACCACTATGAACTCATAGTGGCCATATCTCATACGGAAGGCGGTCTTATGAATGTCTACCTCCAAAATCCTCAGCTGATGGTAGCCTAACTTAAGGTCTATCTTAGAGAAAATTATGGCTCCCTTCATCTGATCAAACAAATCATCAATGCATGGAAGGGGATAACGATTCTTGATCGTTACCTTATTCAACTAGTGGTAATCAATGACACACCACAAGGATCCATCCTTCTTCTTTACAAAGATCACCGGTGCACCCCAAGGGGACACACTAGGATGAATTAGGCCCTTCTCTAGAAGGCCTCAAGCTATAACTTGAGCTCGCAGAGCTCAGGGGTAGTCATCCCGATATAAGGTGCTGTGAGATAGGCTCCACTCCCCTAACCAGATCTATATGAAAATCAATCTCACTCACGTGGGGGGTAACCCCGAGTAGCTCCCCTAAAAGACATCTGCAAAAACTCTCTCAAAATGGGATGATCATCTAGCGATGGTCCACTAGACCCATCCTTTGATTGTCACTAACTATGACAACAAAAACATCTGACAACCCCATCACACACACCGCTTAAGCTACATAGTGGAGATGGTGTGAATAGAAATGGGTCTCCTGACCCCCACTATCACTGACTTCCACTCCTAGATCATCTGTGCAAGATATGATCTTGTGGTAACAATCCACTCTGGCTCTGTGTGTAGATAGCCAGTCCATGCCCAAGATGACTCCATAAGAGCCCAACGGAAGGATACAAAGATCCGAGGTAGTGGTGAAAGGTCCCAAATCCACCACACACTCCTTAACTAAGGAGTCTATACAGAGATCTTGGCTCCAAAGCCATCTCAACATCCCAACTATGACCCTACCTAACTACCACCAACTTGCATCACTCTACTAAAGATGGTGCAATAAAAGAATCAAGAAGAACTAGAATCAAACAAAATGGAGGTAGGAATACCACCAATGTTACCTGTAGTCTCAATAACTTGTACTCTGATGCTCTTCTGGTGGTTCTCGACCACTTTGCATACATCCTATGACTACACCCCATATCACCAACAATAGGCTCTAAGATCTTGTGTCTTACCCTTGTTATTAGGGTTATGTGGGTAGTCTCTCCAAAATGTCTAGTAACACCACACCCAAAACAACCACCTGATCCTCTCCCCATGTAGCAGCTCTAGTCGGTGCCCTAGAGGTCTGTGGTGTGGATCTTGATGACCCTGTGGTGGACTGCTGAGGTCTCTACTAGTGAGCTCCTGTTGAGTGAGCTCTCTCTAGGCACCCTATGTCTGATGGGACCCTAGGAGGAGGCCCCATACTCTGACCTCTCTATGCATCAAACCTCTGTGGAGGTCTATAAGGTGGGCGGGACTACTTGTTACTACTACTATTGTGGTCTAAAAGATGACTATGTTGAACCCTATCCACCACGAGGAAGAGGTACTGACCCCCTCGATCTATTGTCCTACATCTGTTGTATGTGGCTCCGGACTCGGTCTCTAGCCTCTACTTGGGTCTTTCCCTGAGTCTCCTCTACTATATAGGCCTTCTCAATGGCCTCAGCTAATGTCTATGGACAATGAATCCATACTACACCTCCAATGTCTAGATTCAGGCCCCAGATGAACCTGTGGATCTGCACCTACTCATCCTACATGTAATCAACATACTGGAGTAGATCCAAAATCTACTCTCATACTCTTACTACTGTAAGAGATGCCTATCGGAGATCATGAAACTCATCTATCCATTGTTGTAAGAACCTCCATGACAAATATCTACTCCTGAATCACTCCTCAAAGAGCTCCCAGGTAACTATCTCAGAATCAACATGGAGCTTCTTCTCCTCTATCCACCACTAGACACCAGCTCCATCCCTCAATAGATGGATCGCAACACGAGCTTTCGTGTTGCTAGAACAAGGACAAAGCTTGAAGCATCCACTCAAGCTCACCAACCAAGCCTCTTCCTAAATCCACCTATGTGTCACCAGAATAATGTGATGGCCGAAGCTTTAGGATCTCCCTGATGTGATCTATAGCTGTGGTCTATGGCCTCTAGGCCTCTCTGCATGCTCATCCCTAAGCCTAGGGCTCCGAGACCTCTCTCTGTCCTAAAACCCGGTCTCCCTGTCCCCTCTATGGTGACTCTACTCTAGCTTGACTCCACATGGGAGTTCTCTCCTCTACACTCCTCATTATGCCGAGGAGATGCACGAGCCTCAATGGATGTCACCCTATCATGCCCAACTGAATGTGCCCCTACGGTCCCTCCGCATAGAGCGGCATTAACATCCTAAAGAGTCTACAAAATATGTGGTAGGATGGCTACTACAACATGATCTGGAGGTGGTATGCCTAGGTCTATGTGAAAAGGATCCTCATCTTTCTTGTGCCTCCTACACAGAGAAAACAAGAGTTAGCTCCTTATTCTAGGTTTTACTTAGCTTCCATGTTTACTAAAATGTGTAATCTCTAAACTAAGTTGTTTTCTAGATTTAAAAGTGTGCTAGGTTTAAAGTTCATGTCTCAAGTTTTCTAGTGTGCCCAATGGCCCAAGATTTTGAACCACTACTTTGATACCAAGTGTAACGCCCACTAAAACAACCCACTTGAGACCCAAGAACAACCTAGGATTAGTTAGGAAAAATTATGAGAATATTTTTTTTTTTTAAAAGAGTCTACAACCAGGTTACAAACAACAGTTGTCACAAGCAAGCTTCAAGCCAAACATTATTAATAGCTTATAGTTTTATTAATACGACAATTATAAAAGATCACAAGGTCCAAACTTAGGGTTAGATTAATCAATTAGGTTAAGAGGGTAATTTCTCACTATACCACTCTCTAACAGGCTTAAAATATTCAACTTGATTTTTCAAAATTAATGCACTCAAAACTTCCCAAAACATTCCCATTAGATAGGAAATTTCCTCACCTTTCTAGTGATATAAAGAAGTCCTCCTAACTCCTCATATTTCTCAAGATATGGGCCGAGCGGACCTTGGGAGGAAAATTTTCCCAAGAGCGGGTCTCGGGCCTAGGGAGAAAATTTTCCCCATGCTCGGGTGCATGGACTTTGGAGAGAAATTTTCACCCGGAGGAGGAATGCGGACCAGCGGGGTGGGGAAGCAAAATTTTCCCATGCGCGGGCCGTGGAGCGGGGAAGAACTTTAGCACTTTTTTTCCCTTTTGGGACAAAAGAGCGATTTGCCTCCACGTGCCCACGAGCCCGAAAGGACACGTGTCGGCATTTCCCAACTCTGGCGGAAAGTCGGGCCACTAGAGAATTTTTAGACTTTTCTCCTTTTTTTCGAAAAGTGCTAAGGGATCAAAATGATCCACGCCTCCGCCGATGCCCAAGGCACCACATGTCAACCATCCATTGGTCACGGGTCGGTGGGTCGGTGGGAGAACTTAGAAAAATTTTCCCAAAGAAAATTTTTTTGAAGCGCTAAGTTTTTAAGGGATCCGCTCCTCCACTATGCCTCGTGATGCCATGTGCAGGACCTTTGATTGGTTGCAGGCCGGGGGGGGCCATGGAGAAAACTTAGAAAATTTTCCCAAAATTTTTTTTTGAAAACACTAAGTTTTTTTAAATGATTTCGCTCCTCCACCATTGCCTTGATGCCCCATGATGACCATGTGGTAGCGTAACACCTAGGAAAATTTTCCCAAAAAATTGGGACAAACTTAGGTGATTTTTGACAAAAGAAAGGCTTGGCATGGGTCGGAGTGGGGAACTTAGAAAATTTTTTCCCAAAAGTGCTAAGGGAAAATTTTTTTTTTTTTCCTAATAATTTTTTTACAATTAGAATTATTTTTGACGCCAAATGAAGGAAAACTTCAGAAGGCCATAAATTTTGATTGAGAACTCATTTTTTGAGAAAACAAGGACTTTTTAGAAATCTCTCAATGTCCTCTTTGCACATGAAATCATAATATTTTAATTTTGATAAATTTTAAGGGGTTAAATTTCATGAAAATGATCTATAGGATTTTAAAAGGCAAATTGGTAAATTTTAACTTATGAAATTTTAATCAATTGATCTTCTTCCTCCCTCAACTTGTCCATTAAACATGGAGAATTGTTCTTAGATGGATTTAGGATGGATCTTGGAAGGTAAGTTTGTTTGATTGAGCTCCAATTTGAAAATTTACAACTTTGATAACAAAATGATAAAGTGAAACGATTTGAGCCCGAGTTTGCTAAGTTTTCTAAGAAATTCCTTAAGTGTTAATGTCTAGATGAATTCATTTAGATCTTATTATGTCCAATTTAATGTTTCATTTGTTATTTCTTTGTTGTAGGTTTGGTCTGTGCATTTTGGATTAAATAATTGCCAGTTTGAAAATACAAAACAGAGATCAAATTTTAAAGGGTCTATTTGCCATTTTCTTCTTCCAAGTATTAGAATATGTTCCAATTCCAATCTAATACATTTAGTTGATTCAAATCAAACTATTCAAAACCAAAATGCAATTCTGATTTCAAATTTTACACATTTCAAAAGACAAAATTCTGTATTTTTCTCACACTCATTTCTTCCTTTCAAACAGAGATTTCAAATACATTGAAATGATCAGATTCAATACAACAATGCAATTTGAGAAAGGTAATACATTCATTTATTGATTCCAAAAGACAACTTACAACTTCTTTCTTTCATTCCTCAAATTCATCATACAAAATACAATTCTTTCTTTCAAAAATAGAAATGGTATATCTCTTTCACATTTCAATTTACAACTTTCATATTCAATACAACATATTTCCATTACAAAACATATACGAGTTCATCCACTTCAAGTGGGAAGGTTACAATAAGATTTATCTCAACAAGGGTTTGTCAACTATTTTATTTCATTTTCCTTTGCTCCAAAAACAACATGTAGATCTATCATTCTTCCAATTCTGATCACAACAAGAGCAGGGAAAGGCAACGCTCTCCACCCAACCAAGACATCCAATGACAAGGAGAAGCCATCCTTCTTCATTGGCCCCGAGCCCCAACCAAAATGCAATAGAAGATGTGATTCAACTCATGGAAACAACAGGCTTCCACAACACATGCAAATTTCACATTTAAAACACAATCCAAATAGAATGTAGTTTGCAACTACATTAAAGCATGAAAAACAACACTAAGGCTTCATCAAGCAAGCCAAAGGAGCAAGAAACTATGGGGGATGCTACTTATGCCTCCCAAAGGGGAAATGGGTATCACCACTTGATTTCAAACCACCAAAATATAGTATATCAAAGCCCTGACATGCCCTTATGCCTCCCCAAGTACCCCTTATTCCTCACATTTCCTTATGCCTCCCCAACCTCTTATGGCACCCCATAATGAGTAAAGAAATGCAAGCTATTTCTTTGTAAGGTGGAACCCAAATCCCAACTCCCTCCACACTTATACCTCCCAAAACACTTGTGCCTCCCACAAAATGAACCCCATAGTCTTCTCCTACACCATACCTAGGCCATCTACCCAACATCCCACAAACATACCAAAACATTCACAACAATAACAATTTCATAAATAGAAAGAGAAGCATTACAAGAGCCAAGCTCCTACCTCTCCATGATGGAGTTGTTCCAAGTTCCAAAACAACAAGCTTTATCCCAATGCAAGCAATCCCAATCAGCCAAGCACAAGCATGCAACAATCTTTCAAAAACTTCTCCAAGCAAGAGCTCCAAAACAACAAAAAAATTCACCCCCAAAAGGAGTTTCCAAAAGTGAAGCAACCCAAAACAAGGCAAGCAATTTGAATTTAATAGAAGAGGGAAGAGAAGAGGATGAGGTGGATCCATGTAGGATGCCACATCACACATCCTCAACCCCAACCCAAAAGTCAACTTCATTCTCCAATGCATAATAAATAGGTGGGTGAATAATATGACAGTTTACTTACATACTCAAATCCAACCCACACCCCAAAGGACTGAAATTAAACCATGTAAGAAAAGTGCAATTAAAACTTACAATTTGTCTTCTCAAAAAAGTATTATAAAAGTCTAATTTCAACTCTCCAACCATAGGTATGGTTGGTAAATAAATTTAAGAGGTATGGGACAAGTTTAACTTGTCCCACAAGCCTCCAAAATCAGCCTCCAAGGAAAAATTCAATTTCCAAGAAGGTGGAGTGTTTCACACTCAAAAGTTAACTTACACATCACTTACACATCTCTTACAACACTTTAATTCAAGGCCAACAACTCTATTAATTACTTTCTTATGACATATTTTAATTAATTAACTTAACAACATGATTACTCACAATATTACACATCATTTAATGAATAATGAAAGGGTCAATGCACCACAAAATAAACACATGCAAACATAAACAAAGGAACCAATAAATAAATACACATAACCCCTTGGTCACATTTAAAGGTGATCCCCCCATGGGAATCCCTAACACACACAAACACACACAAAAACAAATACAAGTTTCCATGGTGACCTTGTTGAATTCATCTAGAATTCCAATGTGGTTGGTCTCCAATCCCCAATGTTTGTTGTGATATTTTAACTTGCAAAACACAAAATACCTCCTTTGGCCTCGTGGCCATATCAGAACATCCAAAATAATATAAATAAAATTCCAAAATCATCTAGATATATGGATCACAACAACATCCAAGAAACCAACAAGATCATTTGTAATTTTACTCAACAACTATATCATCATCAAATAATTTCCATTTCTAGGTCTACTCACAATATCCAAATATCACATGTCCAAACAACATCCATAGTATAACCATGTCAAACAATATATCAACATCAACATCAATCCAAAATGTCTCTAATAATCATCATGCATCATAAAAAGGTGAATCAAGTCAACAATAATCCATGATCTAACATCTAACATCATACTATAATAATAAAGTCCATAATCATGTCCATATGAGCCATGCATAGAGGTTAAAGACCACGCATAGAAGGGACACACGTGAACCGGAAGAAGTATCAAAGAGACATGAAGATAAACATGGGAGTACACACAAGGACATGAAATTTTACAAGTATAAGTCGTATGTGAAGTGTGTGCGTAGGAGATGGAAAGACAACAATGTACGAAGGTCTATGCACAAAGACATTAAAAGAGTTATTCATATTTTAGAATGACCAAAAAATATAGAAGAGTAGAGATGGCATGATTGGAAATGAATTTCGAGAAATAGATTCAACGAGGATAAGGAACCGATAGAGGATAAAACACATGTAGGTTGGATAATGATCATGCACGAATATATCTAATTATAGAACACAAGAATGGATAAGAGCAAGCAATTTTTAACATGAAGAGATCGAAGAAGTTGAAGGATATCCATGGATTTAAAGTTAAAGAAATAGTTCAAGAGTATGTAGGTTATATTTAGGAGAGTCTATTGTTAAAATAGATTCTTTTAGTGACAAAGGAAAAGTTACCACCATATATATATATATAGTCTTTTAAAGTGTAAATTTTAAAGCACCATTTTATGAAAAGTTGAAATAAATGTGAAGGGAATTAATGAATTCATATTTTATTCTTGAAGGAATGGTCTATTAGGTGTGAATTGATAATCATAGAAGATTTAATGAACATGCATAATGAAACAAAATGACTACAAATTAGAATAAGAGACCCTAAGGTGACTAGATTTTTATTTGTAGGCTCTATTCAAGAGCCAAGGTCACCAAATGTTTAGAACATAGTTAGATTATAGGTGTGGAAATTAAAAAACACTAAAGAGGATTTGAGGATTTGTAATAGGTAGAATTTTAGAATATAATTAACTTCCAACATCAATTATAAAAATATAGAGCAAGGTATTCAAACTTGAACTGATTCAAATCATTAATAAATGGTAAGTTCTTGCTCAAATACAAAAGATAAGAGATAGAATTAGCTATACATCATGTTTTAGGAATGATTTGGATGTGCAAGGTAGTGAAACAGATTGATCTCAACTATATATGTGATTTAGTAAATATTAGTTGTTTTTCTTAATTTTGTATTAATATTATTGTTAAGATAATAATCCTAATTGTTATGCTCCTAAGTTAACAACTTCAATAATGTGTAATCAATAGATAGTTCGATTATTTAAGGACTCCTTCTTGCTTTAAATCACTCTTGTATTTGAGATTATTAATTTATGTAGTTTAAACCATATTTATATTTTTAAGTTTGAAAAATTCATATGTTTTACATTTGTTTTGTATGTAATAAATATTGTGTGATTATTAATAAAAAATTAAAAAGATTTAATAAATTACAATTTTGTTGATCACTCTAAATTGTCTAACAAATCTTATTCATAAATAACAAAGAGTTTTTTCTTTTTGGAATATTATAATTTTTATACCAACAATTTTGCATTGAATGCAAAAGAACATTTTATTTATATCCTTGAAAAAATTTAAGACTGGAAAATATATGAGAAGTAAAATATAAGTTTTGTTGTGAATTTACATAAAGCACATCCGAAGAAGACTATGTTCAAGGAATGAGATTAATGTGGTGTAGATGAAATGTGGAAAGATTCATTCCATAATGTAATGAGACTATGGAAAATAGTTCTCACACTTCTAATAAGTACATCAACATGTGATAGAATATTTTCTAAGTTAAATCGCAATCAAAATATTGAGAGGTCTATACTTTATTTGGATACATTAAACATAATAATGTTTTTATCTCTTTCTGCACCTCAAAAGTTGGATATAGTAGATTAGATAGAAGTTTATGAGGAATCTAAAAGAATGAAATCTAACATACCTCTTCCTTTGAGTGATGCAAGTTGAACATATAAATACTTTTTTAAATCTTGATTATTTAATTTAATTACCATTCAATATTTTTAGTTAATTTTTCAATATTTAATAATTTTCACTTTATTCATATTTATTTATATATTAAATAATCAAATATATATTGAAAGGTGATTAATATTTTCATTTTCAATTGAAGGGAAATGTATTGATTAATTTTTCACTTACGAAGGGTCAAACATAACCTATACCTTCAAATTAAACTATGGGAAGTCTTTTTAAATTTATCATTGATTATCTCATTCTAGTATGGGCTACTATCACTCTTACCAAGTCCAGACACATATCCCATCAGGCTAAGAGGGTTTATATCATGGTTATATTTGTCTCATGATAGATGATACTTGTACATACATTGATATACAAGATGAATATATTCCACATAAGTCACAACATCCACCTCAATTTTCATTATTCCATGGATACTAATGTTAAAAACATTACTACTCTCTGTATTAAGAAAACCACTGGATGAAATCCACCCTTTCCTCCTCCACCCATGACTACTATCACAAACCTAGTCCTCTTTCTAAAGGGTTTACTATACTAGATCAATTAAATAATACCCACACTAAGATCTCTTTCCTTGAGTTATTATAAAAATAACCCATCTAGATAGATATATTATATGAGACTTTACAATATATTAAATGACATTCCACAAAAAATCCTACCACTTTTTCCTCCATTATGGATATTCGGGATGAGAAATGGGATAAGTATGAGCCACGTGGAGGTTAAATACCATGTGTAGAAAGGGAACATATGGACCCATGAAGAAATATAAAAGATCCATGAATATAATCATGAGAGTACACACGAGGACATGAAATGATACTATAGTATAATTTTGTATGTAAAGGTAAGCGCATGAGATGAAAGACAAAAATGTGTGAAGCTATACACATAGAGACATTAAAATAATTAGTCGATTTTAGAATGGCCTAAAAATATAGAAGAGAAGAGATGGCCTAATTGGAAATGAATGTAGAGAAATAGACTTAGCATGGGTAAAGAAATAAAAGAGGATAAAACACATACAAGATGGATAATGATCATGCATGAATAAATCTAATTATAGAATGTAGTCATGGATACAATCAAGATATTTTAGCATGAAGAGATTGAGATTTTGAAAAATTTAAAGCAAGAGTTCAAGAGTATGTAGGTTATATTTAGGAGGGTATATTGTTAAACTATATGCTTTAAGCAAAGAAGGAAAATTTACAACCCTATATATATCTGTGTGCGTGCACGTGCGCGTGTGTGTGTGTGTGCATGTGCATGCGTGCGCGCACGCGCATGTGTGTGTCACATTCTTTTGTAAAGAGTAGTAGATGATAATATAGGTAAATTATGTGAGTTGTGCATAACTTACGATGCACACATGGGTTGTAATGAACTTATGAGTATGTATTGTGCAAGAAGTTTGTAATAGAATTGATTATATGATTATAATGGATTCTTTATTATGGATTTCAAAGGTTAGTAGGGATGAACATGGTATAATTGGACTTCATATTTTGATGTTAATTGTCTATGTTAATGAATGAATGATCATATATATTGTTGCATATTTTCTTTGTTATGATGTATTATTTGGATTACATACCCTCTACCTTATGTTATAAATGATTAAGAACATAACCGACACCTTGATAAGTCAAAAAGAATGGAATTTTTAGGTTTTGCACACTTTGGGTGAGAACTTGGGAATTTTTCTGAGTGAAATGCAAGATTGCATGTAAGTGTTGGATGATAAACTCCAAAATTTAATTTTTTTTACTAAGATATTCTTGTATTTTGAAATTCAAGATGTTTTTGTATGGTGTTCCAATAGTCTTTGGAAAATATTCAACATTGGGTGTATGATGGTGATGATGAGTTCACGTAGAGGTATAACAATGGTAGCATCTTTGATATATAGAAATGGGTAGAATACAAATTGTATGATGAATTGTATGAGACATTATTTAGTTTCTTCCTAGTAGAGTTATATGATTGATAAAAATATTATTCATAGAATCAAGGGATCCATTTGGGAAGGAAAAATTTTGGAGCCAAGATAAGTACCAAAAACTCTCTAATTTAGATGAGCCATGGAATTGAGTTGTAGATATTTGGTGGGAAGGCGTATTATGAAATTATACCTTGAGTACATATTTTTAATGTATTTGTTCTTGGAACAAGAAAATTTTTAGTTTTTCACGCTAACCAAGGGAATCATATCTACGTGCATTACATTTATCTATGAAGATATTGATTATTGAGATGGGATTGGAAAAATTACTAATGACTAGATAAATAATTGGCTCATGCAGGGAAAGGAATGGGATTGAGAAGGATTGTGTTGAGTCGATTGAAGATACCGACAAAGAATAAAGACTATGCAAATATAATGATGTGTAAGAGAGGGTAGTTGAAGAAGTACTTATAGTGAGAGGAATGGGTCTAGGTAGAAGTGATGAGAACCATATAGAAGGTGAGGGACCACAAGACCATGTCCCTTAGATATTAGGGAAGTGTAATAGAAAAAACCCTCAACATCAGATGAGAGTGAGTTTGATGAAATATTAATAAATTTTTGGTAACATTTTACCTACCCCATACCCTAATCCCTTGCACATGGTGTTTCAAATCCGTAAGTTTTTATAAAGATCATCGAGTGATATGGAGTAAAGGGTAATCGAGGATCACCACATTGGTTTAGAGATACATGTAGATACATATTTGTATCAGATTAGGTGGCAAAACTTATTAAGGTTGGGCACATGACCAAAAAACAAGGTCCTATAGTTATACAAAACTTTTTTTTTTGGAAGGAATATGGTAGGTGCAACATCAAGATAGAGAAGTGGAACACTACACATTTATACTAATCCCATAGGTGGAAGAAAATGGCAAATAGTTGAGGTGTGATTCAGATCTATTATAGGGATGAAAGGTAACACTTATACATGTCCTCAAGTGGTAAGCAAAGGCTCAAGAGCCTCTGGTCTTCCCCTAAGTAGAGGAAATCATAGTGGAGGTTCAAGATTTAGACCCAATCCTACACTAGGATAGGGACCTACACCACAACAACCTCAAAAGCCATAGATATAATACAAAATGTCATCCCATCTACCCGAGTATAGGGGAGTTAAATATTCCATGGAGCACATGCACAAGTGTGAATTGTTATGGAGGGACAAGGGAATCACAACCTAAGATAGGATGGAAAGTCAGTTCACGATCACATTGTAGGGCCACACACAATTGGTACAAAAGTATGAACCCCATCGAATGTAGTAAACTATGATGCATTATGTACTCCCTTCTTAGGAGAGTTTCACATCTTAGAGTTTAAGCAGAAAACCATCAACATGCTCAAGGACAGTAAAGTAAAGTTTATCCGAAAGTGTTAGAGAATATGATGCCAGGTTTAATTTTTTTTTGTCTAAAATCTCTTATGACATCCATAAGAGAAAACATACATAATGGTCCATGAGAGGTTTATTGAAGCCATTTAAGAGAGTGTGTCACACAAGACATTTAATAACCCATGTGAAGACTTGGAAAAAACATTACATACAAAATTTGTGTGAAGTGTGGATACTTGAGTGAGTCAATTCTTTGAGGCCTAGATTCTAGTAAAAAAATCAACTAGAAACTTTATCTTCCAATTTCGTGCATAAAACTCAAAATGGAATTTTATGTTTAGAATTTGATATAAAATGGCATACAAAGTATAGTTTTTCATGAAGGAATGTGTGTGCACTATTGACAACTTGTGAAATATACCATAAGAATCATGATGTTTGCAACGTCTACTTTTACAACATGCCACGTAGAAAACGTTTTTTTCCTATACTACAATATTTTTGACATGCACACACATGAAACAAATAATTTATGTGTTTAATCAGATTTATGAGGCTTGTGAGATAGGGGTGTGCTAAAATAACACAAAAACATCCCAATGGCACATGATGGGTAGAATAATGATGGGTTAAATAATGATACTAGAGGCTTTGAAGGAAGATACCATCAAATAGGTTGGGGTGGTAATGGAGGAAGGTTCACTTGGGGAACATGTTATACATGTGGATCACCATACCATTTTCAATGTGAGTGTCCCAAAACCATTCTTGCACATACTATGGAAAGACACATAAGGTGCATGATTTCCTGGACTTGTATGCCCATATGTTGAAGAGTAAGACATATATGGGTGTAATAATGATCCATGTTGAGAACTCTACAAAGGAAAATGGAAACCAAAGATTTTTGTAGTAGTAGACCATCAACATCTCTTAGTCACTAAGTGCACAAAATATTCGCATGCACAAGAATAGGTAAAATCCAAACCACTTCTTCAACATGAGTTTGTACAAAAAAAGGTAACATGATCCAAGGAAGTATAAGGAAGTTATTTATTATGTAATGGGCCTTATTAGGATATGCAAGGGGTGATCTTATTCTTAAAGGAGTAGGCACAAAGAAAGGATGGCAAAAAGACTATTGAAGTTCCTAACGAGTTTGATGAATTAAGGGAAGTATGTCGGAAAGATAATATCATCCCTATGATTGGCGAGTAGATGCGTGAAAAGGTTCCAACCATATAACAAGATAAAGAAATGTAGATACTTCATGCTAATCTTCCAACCTAGGACCATGAATATGACAAGGATATCACGCTGGATGTAGTGATAAACTGATGACTAGCAAGTAATATAATTATTTACACAGACATATAAGTCAATGATTTAATATTGGATGCTTGGAACCACATGGAAATTCCATAATTATATCCATCTTCAAGTGTACTGTATATCGTAAATAAGATAAGGGCCACACCCTTTGGGGTGTTAAAAAATGTAAGCATCAAAATTCAGTGAGAAAAATTGAAAGGTGACTTTGAAGTTATGGAGATGGTTGAAGTAGAAAATTTCCTACTCTACTAGGTCGTTTCTTGATGTTATGCTAATAATGCAAAATTACGCTTTAACAAGTTTATGTAAGTTTATATAACAATGAGGAACATGTTGTAGTTCCAATGGACGATGTAAAGATGTGCCTTATATATATCCAATAAGTGAATACCTTAACCATATCTACACACATACGATGCATGACCCAGAGAATGTTGAGGCATCAAATGAGGGCATGCTTCAGCTTGAGATATCTATAATCCATTAACGACACTACCAGTGTTGATTGTGATAATTGGCCTCATAACACTTATGAAATGGATGGTCAAGAATTTTGGGGAAGTGTAATAAGAGTGATTAGATCAAAACTAGTCAAGTTCTTGGGAAAATTGGTTTGCCAAGATATACCAGGGAAGAGAAGACTAAATATTTCTTACACGCAATGGAGGTTTAAATATGACATGAAGGGGATATAAGGTATATTATGGTTTAATTATGAGGGGAATAACAATGCATGCTAGGTTGGATGTGTATAGAGATAAATTACTTGATTGGTGTGAGATAAGAGTTACATTCTTGAAAAGGTTTATCAGGAATAAAATTCCTTCATAGATATCATATTATGATGGAAAGACTTCTCCCATGGGCATTTACAAAACTATGAAAGTAATTTGTTACAGGGCCTCAACATGCTAACACCATCACTCTAGGTACATAAGTTATATTATACCTTGCATGGATTTACATGCATGTGGTATGTATTTGTAGATTTGAGACACAAGAAAAAAATTGACATGGTTTGACTTCACGTATCATGCACATGTTTGATTATTTTTCTACTAAACCTCCTATTCATGAAGATCCATAGATCATGAGACACATCACATTAGGCAATAATGTGAGGGATAAATAACTTATGAATCATCTATTTATGATGAGAATTCCTATGAAGTGTGTGAAGATTATTGCACATGGTTGGGATCTAATGAAACTTTATAAGAGCACGTTTGGAAAGAAAAGGAAAAAGGAAAGATCATTTATCTTATAGATGATGAAGAGTTGAAGATCTCAATATCGAGCATACATAAGGTTTTAGTGAATTAGTGGATGTTGGAGATGAAAAACATGGGCATACCATTTGCCATTAAGGAAAAATAAATTCAACATTTAAACAAAGGACATACCAAATGAAGTAATAATTTATGACTATTGGCCTAATCCATAGGTCACATAAATAATTAAACTATTGCAAAAACTTCTAGGACTATTTCAAATTGATAACATGAGTTGAAGGGAGTCCATCCATCACTAGGTGAAATGAATATAAATCTAAAAGATGATGCATGATCCAGTTCGTGAGAGGCCTTACCGAATGAATCCTAACTTTCCTAAAAGGTAAAAGATGAAATTGAAAAATTCTAAAGGCCAAATTATTGATCTCATTCAAGAATTAGAATGGATCAACCCCATTGTAATCAAAATCAAAAAGGAAGGAAGGATACTTGATTTGTGTTGAGTATAGAGTTCTAAATGCTTCCTACATTATTGATCCTTTTCCCACTCTATTTACTAAAGATATACTAGAGGGTGTAGCAGGCATGAGATCTACTCTTTCAATGATTATTTTTCAAGCTATCATCTGGTCATGATCATATGTGAAGATCAAAAAATATTACCTTTGCAACATAATGAGGATGTTTATCATACACAATCATTCCCTTTGGGTTAAAGAATGAGCTCACAAGTGTTCTCACGCATTGTTTTACAAGCATTTTAGGATCTCATTTATAAGTTTATTTAAGTGTATTTAGATGATCATATAATATATGGGTTCATCAATGATTATTATGATTCCTTAAGGCTAATGTTTGAAAGGCGCAGACATCTTAGGATAAATTTGAATATTAAGAAGTGTATTTTTAAGGCACCATTTGGTTTTTTTTTGAAAATATCATTTATAAGGAAGGCTTGTTGGTTGATGTAGCAAAGATTACAGTCCTCTTGGGTTTAGAGGTGTTGACTAATCAAATAAAAATTGTGCAAATTTCTTGGGCATATAGGATACTAGAATAAAATTATCAAGGGACATGCCAAGATCACTGCACCACTGAAGGAGCTATTAAAAGCAAAGGAAAATTTTATTAGGGAGATGTGTAATAGTTGGCATTTAAAATCTTGAAGGAAAGGCTAACCACTGCGGCCATCTTATGCTTCCCTTCTTGAATATATTATTTCATCTCCATGTCAATGCCTCTGGAACAACCATTAGAGTGGTATTGGCCCAGTCAGGTGAAGGAAATGAAGATCACTCTATCTATTTTGAGAGAAGGAAGCTAACACTAATTGAATAAAATTACACAAATGCTATGGAGCATGAGGCATTGTCAATGGTGTACGGGCTTCATAAGTTTAGAAAATATTTACTATAAATTTTTTTAATATTCTACAATAATCATATGGAACTTAAGTATTTGGTTAACAAGTCAAGTATTACAAAGGAACATCTCTCATTGAATAATTTTATTTTAATAATGTTAGATTTCAATCATTGTCAAGATTGGAAAAAGAAATTTGGGACCCAACCGCTTGTCATAGATCAACTTTGGCATGGAAAAATAGAGCATAGAAGGAAATATCCTAGATGCTCAACTATTCATATTACAACACACACCAGTTGAGTGCAATTAATGCAGACAAAAATCAAAAATCTATAATAGGATGATGAAGTGTAGTCATTCTTACCTTGCTATTGAGAACTAGTGAATTAAACATCTTTTGTGAATCTTAAAAATAAGTGTGAAGTGTGAACAAAGTGTTAAAAAGAGTTAACTTAAGTGTGAAGAAAGAGACTAAGCATAAAACCTCCAATGTAGAGAAAAAATCTCCTTGGGTGAAATTAAAGCTTGGTGAAGAAAGGTTTGGAGGAAGGGTTGTGATGTGTAGTTACTAAGCTAGGGTTCGATGCTATGAAAGGAAAAATTTGTAGGGTTAGGGCATAGAGTTGAATGCGAGGATTGAGCTAGGGGAAAATTTTGGATTGTGGTTTATAAACATGGTTAAACTCTTGAAGTGATCACAAATTGATTAATAAAAAAATGGATTCTCTACTACGGCACAAAAATTTGGAAGTTGAACAACTACAAAAGTGTTAAATAGGAGAAAAATGGTACCAAATAAAGTACCAAGGTTTAAGAAGACCACAAAATAATCTCCTGAAATCTGGTTCTCCATAATGCAATATCCAAAAGAAGTGATTGTAGTAAAACCATGGGTATTGCAGCTATGGAAGTTACAGATAAGTGAATATAACCACCACGTATAAGGACACAAGATAAACATCAAAAATGATTTTTTATTAGAGATGATCCAAAGGACAGTGGAAGGGAAGATAATTTTTTATGAAAAGGTGCACAAGACCTTGGAAGGGGCTAGAGTACTACATTTGTATGAATTACCCTTCTTTGGTAATCCCATGTGACTATTCTAGTGGCTAATGTACTATTCCATGAGGAAAAGTTCTACTTCATGGGTATAAGGATGCATTTAACCGTGCGATTAATCAACATAGTAACTTGGCTATGGGATAGAATCAAGGAGATATCCATTGATCTAAACGATGAGGAAATAATAGAAGAAAAACCATGAAGTTTCATTATCAAAGGATATGTCATTCCTTCAACATCACAAACATTATTACCTAGGAACTAGATTGGTTGCGCACCCGATGAGTTATAAATTAGGCTCTTATGAAAGGTGAATAATGGTCAATAAGAAATTTTTACATATTGCACACAAGACGATGTAAAATACCCAATATAATATATATTTATTCATAGTTGAGGGCATCATGGATGAAGAAAATACCCAAAATGATAAAGGATATAAAATCACTTGTGGGTCAATTCTATTACTCATAGTATTTTGGGAGATAGGGATCCTAAATGGTGGATGTAAAACAACATATGGGAGCATCTAATTAAGAAGGAGTCTCTGATATAGAATTTTGCTAAGCACACCTATGATGGAATGATGTCTAATCCATACAAGAATTCCTCAAGAAATGGTACATGAGGATGTGCGACACATTTGAAAATGAGTGGTGCATATAGGAACTTCCAATAATTGTGAATGGGAAAGTAGAGTTTACAGTGATGTAACACTTTAACCTTGGAGAATTCTTACTTGAACAATGGATAGATGAGGCCGTGGTGAAAACTTCCATTTGCATTCAATTATAAGTATTTCAAGAGTGTGGTGAACATGATAAAGGATGCACAATAATTGAAGTTCAACGTAGAAAGGGTAGATTTAAAAACTACCATACCTTACCTAGGACATATGGTTACAAAATAAAGGAACCATATCCTAAAATTCTAGAATCATATAACATGGACATGAACCCCATTTTGACCTCTAATAGTTAGCATGGAGGCTTACAAAGTCTATATTTATCTATAGCAGAAGATCAAGGATGGGAAAGTGGTTGATGTGCATGATATTGAGCTTCCACAACCTCCGAGGAAGACAAATGTGAAGATACGCACGTGTAGGTGTGATCAAACCCCCCTAAGGAAGAAGAGGAAGAGGATATAACCAAGTGGCAATTATATCATATCACACAAAAAGAGTGAGAGAATGGTGCATACGAGGGGGAAGGTACTTTGAAGAATATTTTTTCCAACTATTCCAATACAAATTGCACATTGATATAGTCAAACTATGGTAGAAGAGGAATAGCCTCATATTATACATAATTTGGAAAAGGAGGAAGACTTAGAGAAACATGTTAAAAATGAGGTTTAAGAAGATGAAGTGTATGAATAAGATCATGCACATGAAGAGGAACACCCACATGAAGAGAAGTGCCAAGAAAAACAAGAAGATGTGCATGATGAAGAGGAACAAGGACATGGGGGAGACCAACACACTAGCAAGGAGACATGCCATGTGTAATATGATATGTCAAAAGATACAACACGAAGGAAGTGTGCATGAGGAAGTAGGAAATTGAACCTCTTACAGGTACCTCCCTAAATGTCGTACATTGATGATATAATAAATATTCTAAGGGATATATATCAAAGTTTGGTCCACATTGAAGAAGTGTTATGTTGGTAAATGTTTGATAAGGCTGAGGCTTATCCACACACAAAAAATATGATCTATTAGGTGATGTAGATGCACATGGAAGATACAAACTTTAAAGTAAAGGATTCGAGTATGGATTTGAAGATCAAAAAGGAAACCAGGGAAAATATTCTCTATAATATATTCCACATGAATCTTGGATGAGAAAGTGACTAATGTGATCTTCAAAATTGATAACGATGTCAAAAGGATAAATATTGAAAAAGGCATTGCAGTAAAAAGAGTGTAAGAAGGACATGGAGAGAAAATATAGGAGAAATTATAAACTGATGGAGGAGATTTGTGATAAAAAGGAGGTGGTTGTTGTATATAATAATTCATCCAACCTTATCAATAATATTACATACACATGCCCATATATAGTAGTGCGGATATGCCTTACCATAACATAGAGATAAAGTCCTTATAAGAACCAATACAACTACTAGTGATAAAGGTGAATAATGGGTAGGGGCCTAAAAGAGAAGAGTTTTCCAATGTAAGGCCAAGGTAGAGTAGAAGATAAAAGAGTATATAACAATTAGTACGGAGATGAAGGAAGCCATGAAGAAGGATAAATAAGATTTGAAATTTTAAGGATATCTCGATTATCTTAAATGCATGTATCCTAGAGGATGAGGTAGAATTGAAAATAGGATGAATAGTGAATAGTGAGAAGTTTCTAAAATAAGTTGATGAAAAAATGATATAATAAAGGATAATCACAAAAAAAAAGAAAAATTATAGAAGTTCAAAATTGGTGATGCGAGCTTGATAGTTTAAAGGATGCTACCACGTAATGGGATATAGTAATAAAAGAGATGCATGAGAAGATTGATGAGATGACTCGGACAAGGTAACATGTGAACTTGAAGGATAAATTTTTTTGAGAAGGGTATCATCCTAGAGTTCCGATAACTTCTACCATCACCCTAATGTTGATTTTTGAATGTGCATAGAAGAAAAACATTATTTGTTCTTGATATTCATTAGGGGTATTACCCTTATCCTTCAAAAAATTCTTTCAAAAATTCTTTCAATATTATTTATATTTATGAGGATAGACAATAGTCCTAATTATGCTAAAATGTAAAATTATAGTCTAATCTAGAAGTTATAGCAACTGTAACTACATGACTAATGTAATAGAGAAATAATACCAAAACAACTAAGTAATAAATAATGAAACCCTAATTATAAATAGGGTTAGAATATACTTATATAATTTACAAAGGTTTCTAGAATGTGTTGCGGTGGTGATCCGTTGAGCAGAGATGGAAGAATGTCGCACATAAGCTTGCATAATTTGTAGATCTAGAGGATTTGACTAGACTGGGGTGCCTAGAGAGGGATGGGGGTACCCGTGGGTTCCTTGGTCTTGTTTCTAGGCACCTTGGTCTGTATATGCTTAGAAAACCTCCTATGGGATGTATCATAAGAGGTTCACACTTGTTCACCTTTGATCGCGTATATCTTGCACTTGGATCGCCGAGGTTATTATATAACCTTCAACAAAGGATACACTTATAAAACCCTAAAATAGACATCAAATCCTAAAAAATAAAGATGAAAAATGAGGGGTTAGACTATCCTCAATTACCACAATGATGGATTTACTATAGAGCATTGCACTACATATTAGGCCCAATAGAGTTATGTGTGTATGTATAGAATTGTACCCTAGGTTTCTTTTATGCGTGTCACACTTGAAGTCGCAAGAAAGTATCTAGATATAGAATGTAAATAATGTATGCAAGAAAATAATATACTTCCCTCTTATGAATTGTGATGCAGATGAACCAACCTTGTTTCCTTTGTGATGGAGCTAGATGAATGCAAATGGAGCTATAGATGCCTTTATGGATGTAACCTTAGGTGGTGATAACTAGTGCTTAGTGTTTGGTCCTTTATTATGACCACATAAATTTATATTTTTATGATTCCCTTGCTTAAAATTCGTAATCAACCACAAAAAGGTTGACTACCAAAATATAAGATGCTCAAATGGCTAGAAAGGACCTAAAAAGTGAGAGTAAAGTACAAAGGGGACAAGATCACTCTGAGGGGATGAGGGCACCTAGCGCTGACATCCTGATTGGGTGCTAGTGTCCAAGAAGAAAAATTTCGAAGAGTAAAAAGGTATACTTAGCAAGTAAGAGTGTAAGACTGAAACAATAAGCATAAAGCAAATAAAGGTGGCTATAGACATGGGTTACTAATTACTTTTTTTACTTAGGAATCATATGAGTAGTAGTATGTAACTAGGAATAGATAAATACCCAAAGTGCATGATTTTGTGTTTACATTTGTCCCCACTTTATGTTGGTGAGAAGAATGCTAGGAAACATAAAATATATAGAGATGCATACCTGATAATCATATAGATTGATATAGTAAGGGTAATTTGAGGACTAGAAAAAGCATGGAGTGATAAAAATATGGAGCATGAATACTAAATATGAAAAAGTGTAAAAGGTGCTGAAAATGACATAGGGTGGAAACACGTGTGTGAATGTAGTGTTATAACTATTGTTGGTGTCGATGTGTGTGATTTTTTTGTTGATGTGGACTACCCACTTCCCATATAGATGAACCTGTAGAAGAGAAGACACTAAAGTAGTTAAATACACATGTAATTGTATAAATATCATATAATGAAGTGTGTAAAAGAAATCACTGAAAATGTGAAAAAGGAAAATGTGCACTCGATCCATGATGAGGAAAGAGTATAGAAAGGATCTTGTAGATGATGTTGATGTATGAGAGATTTTCAAGAAATCCCATGATAATGTAATGGAAGAAATGTAGGGAGAAACTATCTGGTGTCATCCTCCAACCTTTAATTACTTCATGTTGTATAAAACACCATTGTAAATGGTTTTACAACATAAGCTCTAAACACTATAAAATCCATTGTATGGAGTTCTTTAGATTGTGCTAAAATACCAATCATTGTGTGATATGCCCCATAGTCTCAGGTAATCTAGGAAAGGTTACTATGTGATATGCTCCATGGTATTAAGAAATATAGGAAAGGCCATTGTGTCATGGACCCAAGTCCTATTCTTATCCCTGAAATCTGAAAATTGTAATGTACTTGTATTGGCTGTGTTGTGTATACTTTTATGGGGTGACTTATTTTCCCAAATGATTCCGATGTCATCTGTATGGGCCCAAAAGAGGACCAAATGTTGTGCTAAAATTTTCGCTATAGGGGGGAGGGAATGTGTTTGGTAGAAATGAAGGCATAAACAAACAAATGGCTAGGAAAACAAGTTTTAGTACAATAAAAACAAAAACTCATGTAAAAGACAAAATGTAATCTAAACATAAAATGTTTAAGCTAAGATGGAAGTAGAAGACAATGTAGAATGTGAAAATTTGATTACAAACATGGGACATCCCATCACAATGTCTCAAGAAAATCAAGATCGTAGTGGCCATAAGAAATCAAAGAACAAGCAATACATAGGGAAATGCCCACAAAAATGACAAGCAAAGGAAAACAAGAAATGTAACAAAAAACAATAGAAGTATATAGTATTGCAAAAAAATTTGCAAATGAAGCACTCGTAGCATGTTAGAAAGATAAAATTATGTCAAGGCATGTATAATCTAAAAAATTAAAGTGCTAAGTATAAAATGAAACAATAACACCTCTATTATATGAAAGTTACATTCCCCTAGGATCCACCGTGGGACTTATATTAGATACTACACCAAGCATCCATGTTGTGTGTAATTTATGTGTAGATTCTGTGACCACAACTAGAAAGAAAGTGAACACACATGTGTATATGATAAAGATAATGAAATACACAATATCTATATAGTATGTGTAATAAAGTGAACATATTCAAGTAAATATAAGAAAAATTAAATGCAATCAAGATATGCAAGATGTTATGGATGAAGTGGAATGGAATGTAGAGTGAATGATAGGATCACGTGTCCACCGAGTGAATGGAGTTATATACAATGGGATATTCCTTTGTGTATGCCCCCTCAACAATCAAAAATGAACCGTAAATGAGAGTGCGTCATTAGGAAATAGTCAAAATATGTGTTGTATGTATGTTAGTGTGGTAATTAGCCTAAAGTGTATATCAATAAAGGATGTTAAAAGAAGTGATGATGTAGCATAAAATTTATATCATAAGATGAGTAGAATAGGTGATGATTTAATGTAAATCGTATATCACTAGATGAAACTAGAGGAAATGATGATATAGCCTATGGCGTATATCACTAAATGATTTTAGAGGAGGTTAAGATGTAGTCGACAACATATATCATAAGATGGGTAGAATATGTGATGATTTAGCATAAAGTGAATATCACTAAGAATGCCGCATGAGAAAAATATTGAATGGTTGAATGTGTGAGTGTGGTGAGGTCATTTTTTGATGTATATCCTCAACAGTCTAGTAGGGACTGTGAGACTAGAGTGCATTATCGTAATGAGTGTAGTGTGTAAAAGTAGATGAGTAAAACATGTAATGTATGTATAATATATGTGATGAGAGAATGTTATGTGATGTATAAAGTGTGTAATGTAGAAAGTATAATGTTTAGTAAAAATTTATAGACGATATAGGTGTAGAATGTGTATGATGTATGAAGCACAAAGTGTGAATGATGCATGATAGATGTGAGATGAAAAATGTATAATGTTATATGTAAGATGATTTGTATATAGGATGTGGGAGGATGTATAATGTGTAGTGCAATGTGTGAGTTTCAAGTGTATAGAATTCCCTCAATAGTGAAGTGTGAACCAAAGCACAAGAGTGTGTCATCGAGTAATGATGATTCTAGAGTGTGTGAACATGTATATGCAAGATGTTAGGTGTATAAGAGGTTGAATGTAAGATAGATGTTGATATTAGGGGTATAAATGTAATTCTCCCCAAGTGTGTGTATGATGAAGATAATTATCATGTAATGTCATCTAAGAGGTCATCAATATTATGGTCAAAGACAAATGGGGTGGTGTTAGAAACTTGGAAAGAAATAGTGTTAGGTTTATCATGTAAAGAGCCATTGAGGAGTAGGTTTTACATTCCCATAACATATTCTTCATTAGTGAAAGGAGATAATGAGCATTCATGGGCATACTAGTGAGTGATGTTTTCTATATAACCAAGAAAGGAGATGTTGCAAATGAACACATGACCAAAGGGAATAGGAAATGAGATGTCAATATGATTAGGGTCTCTGTAACCCCACATATAGGTGAGCCATGATTTCCATAATGAAAGTGGAGAAGAGAGAGAGAGTGCATGCAAGGTAGATGGTGAGATGAAAGACACGTAAACCATAAGTAAAAATGATGGTGATGAATCCATAATATAGATGAGGATCATGAGTAGGATGATAAAGAAGACCTTAAATTTAAACCTAGCTAAGCCAAACCATCATGTGAACATATAGTGACATCATAAATAGGGTCAAATGGAATGTGTTCCCAATAAGAAGCATTCATGAAAAGCATGCATGTAAAAAGAGGTTGTACTGATGGAGGAGGCATATGAGAATGTGAAGGAGCTGGAAGTGATGCTTGATGTTGGGATAGCCCCTGATAAATAATTATAGTAGTCGTAAAGGTAGGGGAGGTATGGATGTAGTTGGTACATAGTCTACCATGTAATTGACACCTTCAAGTGGTGTTAAATGAAGTGGTTCATATATAGGTTGGAGTTTATTTGTAGTATCGGTTTGTGGGGTAGGAAGTGTAATATCATAGTCAAAATATTTTTATGGATGATGGTCATGAAAAATATTTAATCAATGCCTTCATGTATGAATTTCAAACAATGATTTATAGTATAGGGAATGGCTTGCATGACATGAAGCCATGGCCTGCCAAGTAAACAATTATATGAAACTAGAAATTCAATGAAAATGAATATGGTGTTAAGGGTTGTGGGCCTTATAGTGATAGGTAGAGTAATGTGTCTGACACATAGATGAACATAACCATCATATACATGAAGGGAAAGACATGATGGACTAATATTGGAAGTGGAAAGATCTATATTTTCAAGGAATGACATAGGAAATAGATTGAGTTCAGATCCATTGTTAACTAAATTATGCTTGACACACACATTGTAAATTCAAATCATGATATGCAAAGTTGGGTCATCGTGAAAAATAATAAGATCAACATGAGGATTAGCTAAGAATGTAATATGTTGAGAGAATGCATCAAAGAATTATTGATAGACTTAGTTGTGATGCATATCACCAGGAATGCGAGTAGTAGTGAGGAGATGTTGGACTCTATGTCTTAAGCTAGGATTGATAAGAAAGAAATCATTAATTGAGATCCTCATGATGAGAAGATGCTAGAAAGATTAGAAATGATAGAATGAGGATCCTGGGAGTGAAATGATCGAGTACGGGTTCACCAAAATGATTATGCTAAAATTTAAAAGTATAGCCTAATCTAGATGTTATATAGTAGCTAATAAATGATTAATGCAATACCTAAAGAATACCTAAGAAAATAAGCAATAAGTAATGAAACCCTAATTACAAAGAGGGTTAGAAGAGCCTTAGATGATTTCCAGATGTTTCTGGACTGTGTCACAATGGTGACTAATTGAGAAGAGATGGAAGACTCACACAAAATCTTGGAAAATTTGTAGATCTAGAGGATTTTACTAGATTGGGATGCCTAGAGAGGGACAAGGGCACCCATGGTCGCATTGGTCTTGTTTGGGCATCCCGGTCTCAGTGTAAAAATTCTTGGAAAACCTCCTCTGTGGATGTTACAAGAGGACCACACTTTTTTCCTTTGATCATGTTTGTGTCACACTTGGATCGCCAATGTTGATGTATAACCTGCAACAAAGGATACACCTACAAAAACATCAAATAGAAATCAAATCCTAAAAAAGAAAGATGCAAAATGAGGGATCAGACTGTCCTCAATTTCCACAATAATGGACTTATTACTGAGCATTACACTACATATTAGATCTAATGGAATTATGTGTGTGTGCGGAATCGTACCCTAGGTTTCTCTTTTGCATGTTGTACTTGAAGTAGTGAGAAAGTAGCTAGATATAAAATGTAAATATGTGTTCATGGAAACAATAGACTCCCCTCCTATGAAGGGTGATGCAGAGGAACCAACCTTTTGTCCCTCGTGATGGAGCTAGATGAATGCAAATGAAGCTATAGGTGTGTTGATGGATGCAACCTTAGGTGGTGATAGGTAGTGCTTAGTGCTTGGTCATTTATTATGATCACATAAATTTATATTTATATGATTACCTTTCTTAAATTTTCTAATTAATCCTGAAAAGGAAAAATACCAAAAATTATAAGATGCTTAAATGGATAGAAAGGACCCAAAAATGAGAGTAAAGTACAAAGGGGGTAAGAGCACCCAAAGTGGATGAGGGCACCTAACGTTGGCATCTTGGCTAGGTAGTAGTTTCCAGGAAGAAAATGCTTAAGAATAAAAATTTATATTGAGCATGTAAGGGTGCAAGATTGAAAGCAGAATCATAAATCAAAGAAAGGTATCCAAAGAAATGGGTTAATCATTACTTTTCATACCCTAAAATCATATGAATAGTAGTATGTAACAAGGACTAGATGAATACCCAAAGTGCTTGATTTTGTGACTAAAAATCCTAGTGTGGGGTAATGTTGGGATGGGAAAGTGGCTCAGTATAAGTCATGTGCAGAGGTCAGAGAACACATGTAGAAGGGACACTCGTGAACCATGAAGAAGTACCAAAGAGAAAGGAAGATACAAGTGAGAGTACATGCATAAGGACACAAAAGATAAAAGTATAAGTTAGTATGCAAAGGTATGCACATGATATGGAAAGATAATATCACGCAAGGTCCACACATAAAGACATTAAAGGAGTTAATCATATTTCAGAATGAACTAAAAATAGATAAAATTAGAGATAGCATGATTAGTAAGGAAAGACTAAAAATAGACTTAGTGAGGATAAGGAATCGATAGAAGATAAATCACATGCATAATGGATAATGATCGGGCATGAATAGATTTAATTATAGGATGCAAACATGGATAAGATAAATCTATTTATAACTTTAAGGGATCGAACCACCGAAGGATAGCCATGGATTGGGAGTTAAAGTAAGTGTTTGAGAGCATGCAAGTTATATTGAGGAGGGTCTATTGTTATAATTAAAGCATATTACAGTGAAGTAAAATTTCCCATCCTATATATATGTGTCAAATTCCTTTGTAAAGATTAGTAGACAATAATAAATGTAAATAGTGTGAATCATGCATACCTTACAATGCATACATGGGTTGTAATTAGCTTAGGAGTATGTATTGTGTAAGAAGTCCATAATAGAATTGATTATATGATTGTAATGATGGTTTTCTATGGATTGTAAAGGTTATTAGGGATGAAAATCATATAATTGAAATTCAAATTTTGAGGTTAATTGTATATGTTAATGAATTAATAATTTTATATATTGATTGCATATGTTTTTTTCTATGATGTATTGTTTGGATTATATATCCTCTACCTTGTTTTATGAATGGTTAAAACATAACCTACATCTCAAAAAGTCGAGAAAGATAAGGGACTTGGTAGGTGTTATCACCGAATCATAGCACCCTTGTGTTTATGTAAGTGCATATACTTGAACTCACTGTGTGATTGGATAACATGGGTACTATCTCCAAGTTTTGGGACTTGCTACTTGAGATAGACCTCCAGAGAAAGCTGGTTCTTGCTCCTAAACTACCTGCCACAATCTACTCTAATGTAGGGGAAACTAACTATTCTAATCTAAAATTCCAAGGGACCAGGAGAGAGAATGCATAAAATGAAAGCCTACACTAAAGCGGTGATACACCAGAAAATGAGGGTGTGAGTAGTTCTCCAGGATGTGTGAAGTATAGAAGCAAAGTGCACAATAGAAGAGGTGATGACAGTTCTCCATAATCTAGCAAAATGCATTCACAACGATACTCTAAGCATACACAATGATAATGGATCCCTGCAAGAACATAATAATAGACACAATATTCTTATAGAAATATTAAAGGGGCAAGAAGAATGCAAGAAAACACAGCAGGGGAAGATATATCCACAAACTGATATTTTATTGCTTCATGATATGCACAGTTCAATCTATTACAAGATAAGGGCTTGGATCACCATGCAAGGAGTCCACTACAAGGGCCTGTAGCACATTGGCTTCACAAAGAAATTTTGATAGAGCTTTGCTACAAATAACTACCTCCCTTTTACAATGAGCCCAACACTCCAATTTATAGAAAAATGAGAAGGAAAAGAGAAGGGAAAATGGAAATCCCGAAATCTGTCCTTCAACCACCTATAAGAGGCATTAAATGGAGTAAAATGATTATATATTACTTGCAAAATGCTCCCCATACTATCCCAGGTGCTGCAGCAGAGAAAGAATGATGACCATGCCTCTTAATTGCACTCCCAACCACCAAATGAAACACTGTTATGAACTCGGCCACGTTTTATAAAAAATCTCCATCGATATCTCACCAAATCTGGAATTTATTGATTGCTGTGTGTCGGGATTGGAGCCATGATTCCAATGGTACCAATTTTGTGTGATTTTGTTTAGAAATGCAAAAGTCATGGCCTTCTGAGTGCGGGCAACTATTTTGGGTCAGCGGGCATTTTCGTCATTTGTCGGAATGAGCATTAATCGGCTAGAGACGAATATGTTTCTTTTATTTAAACATATCTACCCTCATTAAAAATAAAAATCTAGTTTTTTTGGCATAGAGGACGTCGTTCTCGTTCCAGAAAGTCCAATTTTATGAAAATCGGAGCTCGGAGTCAAAATTTATGGCCGTTTGAAGTTCACGGGTCAAGCGTTGACTTTTCTTCTTTCTTTGTCGGCCGCTTCGGCTCTTCGCGTCCCTCGTGTCTAGCGCGTAATTTTTCCCAAGCTGTCCCCAGGATGAAAATCTCCTATTTCGCCGATTCGGGCTTCCTTGTTCCTCTTTTTTGCTTTTCCCTTTTCTCAAAACTTGCTCCTTTCTTCTTGGACAGGAGAGTTAGAAAAATCCGAGGGGACCCCAGAAACACGATTTTTGCCTTGAATCAATATAATTGCTTGGGACTAAAGAATTTGATGCATGTTATCAAAATTACCTTGAGGGGTGAATTTTGGATAACAATTTTGGTGACTCAATGGGGTCATCTGCTGCTTTAGATGAAGAACGGCCAATTGCTCGTAGCAATCCATTGGGCATGGAGTTTATTTGATAACTTATCACCGATCTGAAATTTGAAAACTTGTGTCCTTGAGCCATTGAAATATTCGTTGAGCTGGTTTTCCTATGGCTGCAATTCTTTTCCAGGAGCTTGATGAACTGCAAACATGCACATACTAGAAGCAATAGGACATGTGCAAAAGCACTTAGGGAAATAAAAACTACTCTAACAGTAGTACAATGTGCATAAGCACTTAGAGGAATGGAAATTCTAAATTAATATTTACAAGGGTGAAAATCTATCTTTCTAGTAGCAATGTTTGAGATAGATCCCATTGACCGGAATCTGTAATTCTTCACCATCCAACTTAGCCACTCGGAAGGCATTGCTACCTTTGCATTCAATGATCATGTATGGGCCACTCCAGATGGCATCAAACTTGGAATGCTTTCCCGGCTTTGCACGATCAACATCCCACTTCAGTACCAAATCTCCAGTTTGCAATATCTTGGCCTTAGCTTTCTTGTCAAAACTCTTTTTGACCAATGCTTTATCCTTTTCTATGGTCTGCATTGTGTTCTTTCTTGTCTCTTCTAATTCCATCAGCTCTGCATACCTGATTTCCATAGGTTCAAACTCAGCTAGTTCCAACTGTTTCATGAGCTCCAACGCTGGCAACTCAAGTGATATAGGTAGAACTGCTTCTTTCCTGTACACAAGCTTGTATGGAGAGCTTCCTGTAGACCTCTTGGGTGCGATCCTATCAGCCCATAGGGCTGATTTGAGCTTTGCATGTGAAGTTCTTTGATTTTCATCCAGAGTCCTTATGATTCTTAGTAGGTTCTTGTTTGTAGACTCGGCTTGGCCATTACCTTGAGGGTAATAGTTCGATGAAGTGCTGAGATACACACAATTCTTGACAACCCATTCAGTGATCTTTGTGCCAAGGAATGCCAATGCATTGTCTGATATGATAGTGGCAGGGGCACCAAACCTCGTGACTATCCCTTCATAGAAATCTAAGATATTGGATTCATTTGCCTCCTTGAGTGCCACCGCTTGACCACTTGGTGAAATAGTCTCATTCTTTCAAGTATCCACTTGTGACCTTGACTTGAATTGGGATTGATAACCCCAATGAAGTCCAATCCCCATTGCATGAATGGCTGATTTACTGAAATTGGATGAAGGGGCAGCGCTGCTAACCTTTCTTTCCCTATGAAGAATGCACATCTCTTGCATTTTTGACCCATGAGTAGCAATCATTGAACACAGTAGGCCAATAGTAACCAGCTTTCATGATTTTGAGAGCTGTCACTCGTGGAGCAAAGTGGCCTCCTGCTTCCCCGTCATGGAACTCGTGTAAAATTTTCTCAACTTGACCTGTTCCAATGCATCTTAATAGAACACCATTGATGTCCTTCTTGAACAAGATACCATTAATGAGTACATACGGGATAGCTTGTAATCTAAAGTATCTCCTCTTTGCCTTGCTCACTTCTGGAGGGCACAAGCCTATTTGGAGGTAATGCACAAGGTCTTGAGTCCAACATGGAATGAGTGCATCATCAGCTGGTTGTTCTTGATCATTCTGTAGTAGTAGGACAACATCTTCTTCACCTTTTGAGCCGTCTGGTTGTTTGGAAGCGAGCTGCTCACACAAGCCTTTGCCACGAACTAGCTTGGTCACTTTGATTTCAATATCATATTCCATCACCCGAGTGATCCAACCTGCTCTCTTCTCATTTAAATCCTTGTTTAGGAGGAAGTCCTTGACACCAGCATGAGACACTAACAGTTGAATCTTATTGTTTGAGACCAAATGTCTGAACTTCTTCAAGCTCCTGATGATAGCAAGGACATGATTTTCGATGAAAGAATACTTTATTTCGTAATCTTCCAAGGTTTGGCTGAAGAATGCTATGGGTTGTTCTGAACCTTCTCTATTCAGCTGTGTCAAGATAGCTGAGATTGTGTCTGATCCTCCAAACGCATACAACATGAAGTCCTTTGAAAAGTTTGGGTTGATAAGAGTTGGAGCTTGTGATATTGCATGCTTGATGTTTTCAAAACTCTCCTTGCCTTTTGCTGTCCATTTGAATGCCAGACTCTTCTTAAACATCATTGTTAGAGGCTTCACAAGAGTGGAAAAATTAGGCACAAATCTGCGAGACAAAGTTTATCCTTCCTAAGAAGCTTTGAAGAGATTTCTTGTGGTGTGGCAATGGAAGCGTTCGGATGGCTTCAACCCTTTCAGGATCAATTGTTAGCCCTTCCCTAGAGACAATGTGGCCCAACAATTTGCCCTCGTGTGCCAAGAATATACATTTCTTTGGATTCAACGATACTCCGAACCTTCTACACCTCTGAAACACTTGTCTGAGGTGAAAGAGATGGTTTGCTGCATTCTTTGAGATAACAATGATATCATCTAGGTATACCAAAGACTATATTGTTGATTAAACCTTTGAATGCCATATCCATAGCTCTTGAAATGTTGCTCGGCATTTGACAGTCCAAATGACATCTTCTTGTAAGCATACGTGCCCCATTTTGTAGTGAAGGCCATCTTGAATTGATCTTCTTCCTTTACCATTATCTGATTATAGCCTAAATATCCATCTAGCAATGAAAACCTTTCGAACCATTACTGACCTCGCAATATTTGTTCCATTGATGGAAGCGATAATGATCTTTGAGTGATGCTCTATTTAGATCGCGAAAGTCCACACACAATCTTATTTCTCCATTTCTCTTTCTTACCGGCACCAAGTTTGCAACCCAACTTGAGTGTTTGATGGGGAAGATGATACTGGCCTTAATGAGCTTGCTTAACTCTTTTCTCATGAGAGGTTCGATATGAGGATTTACTGGCCTTTGCTTTTTCCTGATAGGCTTGGATTCCGGATCTAGCTCACTAGTATGTTGTGCCAACCTTGGGTTGAAACCTCTAAAATCTTTATAAGTCCAAGCGAAGACATCTGGGAATTCTTGACAAAGCTGAACAAAATCAGATTTCTCTTGTGGAGTACTTACTTTGCCAATTTGCAATGTCTTGCCTTCATCTACTAAGATAGGTTCTGAATCTTCACCCTTTACTTGAATGTTCGCTTTCTCCTTCCGAACTAATCATTCGGGTTGAATATTGACTCTAAGGTTATGAGGCCTTTTGGTAATTTGTTAGTTCTTAGCTGCACCACTTGGTCACCATACTGCTGCTCTAGCTTGTCTTGATTTCTGGCAGAGAACTCAGCTTCTTCTTGTAGGAAATTAACAATTTGCTGATCATTCTCGAAGACTTGCCAACTTGTGTTGTTATCCGGAATAGCTGGTCTCACAACCACTTTGATATGAGGCTGAGATTTCTCACTTTTGATACTTTCTACAACATCAAATGCAGCCCCAATTGCTGCCACTGTCAATGGCTTCATTCTTTTTCCTTGGGATGGAATTGATGCTAAAAGCTTCAAAATATTCAATGAGATCCCATACCCAATTTTTGTAGTTCTTCAACAGATCATTTTTGGCAGAATTTTTTTCTTTGACTTGGTTTACGATCAGCTCACTATCACCAAATACTTGTAAATTCTTGATGCATTTCTTCTTTGCCCAGTGCAGTCCATGAATTAAGGCTTCATACTCAGTTGTGTTGTTTGAACAGGAAAACTGAAACGAAAGGCTGAGTAATACCTTATACCTTGTAGTGAAATGAGCATAGCTTCTCCTCCTGCACCTTGTCTACTCCTTGACCCATCAAAGAACAATTGCCATACTTCATTTTTGTCTTTATGATCTGGCTTGGTGATGCTTTGGGAGAGGTTGATTCTCTTCATGTAAACAATAAGCTCCTAGCTCGATTCTTCTATTTCTTGATAAGGATGAAAAGCATGCACCTTGCTTACCCATTCATCAAGAGTCAAATCTGGGATGCTTCCTACCTTGGTGTCAGCTTCATCAGTTCTTGGATAATCTTCTTGATCAAACATTGAACAATTGGCATTGATTTGACTTGGAGTGTAAGGCTCAATGTGAAAGTTTGCAATAGGTTCAGATCTGATTGTGGCCTTAGTTCCACACCTTGTTCGAACAACATGTGTGACCAATCTGCTGAAAGATAGCCTCCAATTTTAGCAATGAAGTCTCTTGACAAGCACAATGCAAAGAGTGGTACGTGTCTATGACTCGACACATCTTGTAACACTATTACGTTGGGACATGCGTGCAGTGTGAGGCTCAAACCTTTGATTACTCCAACCATTGTCACTGCTGTCCCATCTAATTGCACTACACCCTTGGAGATGACTTCATATTGAAGCCCTAGCTGATTAGCTATTTGCTTGGGCATCACTGAGCTACTTGCCTTGGAATCAATCATGTAATTATGTACCAACTTGTCTCCTATGATCAATGAAACATAAAATGGAGGGGGCTTCAACATTTTACCTTGTTTTCCTCCATGATTTCCTTCAAGTTGGGCAGCATTTGTGAGTACCTTCTCTTGCATTTGGACTTGTTGATTTGAAGTTGACCAGTCCTTCATGGCAGCTTGTAGCAAATCTCTTTGGCCTGGGATGGATAGTGATTCCCACATTGATATGTTTACATTTGTCTTCTTCATCTGATCAATGATATTGAATGGAGATGAAGTATCCCTCTGTTGTCCCTTGGCCTGCACATTCATTCCTTGCACATGGGCAGCAGCAGCTGGCATCTGAGTTGGTTTAGGAGCTGGTTTGGATGCTCCTTGCATGTTTGGAACTACAGTTTGTTTGCCAGCGGCTTGTGGAGTGGTAGAAGGTTGTGGATTACTGGGGCCAATGGCTTTTCTTCACCCAAATTTCTCCTCTTTGACCTTGTGTTGGATGCAACACTTTGAGAGGGTATTTGATTCATACCACAGAAATCTTCAGCCTGCCAATTGACAAGAGTAGTTTCATTCGAGAGATGTTCCTTGCTGAGGTGCTCCTTGCTGCTGATCTTCTTCGTGGCTGGACTCTTGTGACCCACCAATGGTTTGCACCATTAGAGCCTGATTTAATGCACCGTTAAAGCACATTGATTGGTTATGTGGCTGACTACATGGGAAACACCAATCATATTCTTAGGCCATGTTATTTTGGACTGGCACTAATGCTTTAGAAGCAGATATGACATTAGGGTTATAGGGCTGAAATGGTCTATTAGTGGGAGGCCTTACTTGGCTTTGATTTTGATTTGTAGCTTGAGTTGGTGACCTATTTTGTTGGTATGGGGGCCTAGCCTGGTACTGCGCTTGAGGCTGATACGGTCTAGCACTTTGAGCTTGCTTGTCTTTTGATAGTAACTAGCTCATTTCCCAAATTTTGCAATTGTTTCATGACCTCTTGGAGTTCATTTGAAGCACTAGAGGATGAAGTAGAAGTCTCATTTGAACTTTGATTTCTAGGGGTGGGAATAGGAGCCAAAGTGGGTGCTTGACTAGTGCTTGGATTTTCTAAGTTTGGATACAAGGGCATGGGAGGCCTAGGAGCCAGTTTACCAGCTTGAATAAGACATTTTTCAGCTCTAATGGCAATGCTATAAGTAGTAGGTAAGGTTGTGCCTCCCATAGATTGAATTAACATAGAAATATCAGAATTCAAATCTTTAAGGTAATATAGAAAAGCACCTTCTGCTGTTGGCCTGACTGCCACTGGAATCCTATCCCAAGACCTTTGAAATATGAAGTTGAAGTCAGTCAGCTGCTCGTTGGGGGCTCTCTTGATAGTTTTCAATTGTTCTAGTAGAGACAAATTGTCTCCCTTTTCCCCAAACTGCTGTGGAGAACTATGCATAACTGATTCCAATTTGTGATAGAACCAGCTCCAAGGCTCCTAAACCATTGTAATGCCTTCCCTTTGAACGAAGACGCCAACAATTTGACAGCCACATCCATTTCATTTATCTCATGGATTACACAGATGTTAGCAATGTCTTTGACATGATCACCAGGAGTGGTATGATTTTCTCCAGTGAAAAATGGAATGTTCTTCAATGCTGCAATTGGAACTGGATTCTATGCATTGAGGGCAAGTGGGCTGCTACCAGTGAAATTGACAAAGGGATTTAGTGGTTGCGCCATTCTGATTGGCCTGAGAACCCTTGTTGATGCGAGAAAAGGTCTACCAGGTGGAGGTGTAGACAAAGTTCTATTAGGTGGAGATGCAGATCTTTGAGCTCTTCTTCCCCTTCTTTCTCTACCTAGAGATAGGTGTAGATAAACAAACAATCCTTCCTCCCTAGTTCTTGACCTGGTCTGTATTCTTCTCATAAATTTGCCAGGCTTGGACTACTGAAACCAATGGATTATGCCTCTTTTGGAGTCGCCAGATGTGTGATTTTAAAGCTCCTTCAAAGCTGGAACTTACAACAAGTGCACATCAATCTTGTTGCAATGAAAGTAAAGACCTCTAAGGTCCCACCGTCGTGCGTAACTCGTTATCACCAAATCACAAAGACCCTTGTGTTTATGTAAGTGCATATCCTTGAACTCACGGTGTGATTGGATAACATGGGTACTATCTCCAAGTTGTGGGACTTGCTACTTGAGATAGACCTCCAGAGAAAGTTGGTTCTTGCTCCTAAACTACCTGCCACAATCTACTCTAATGCAAGGGAAACTAACTATTCTAATCTAAATTTCCAAGGGACCAGGGAGAGAGAATGCATAAAATGAAAGCCTACACTAAAGCGGTGATACACCAGAAAAGGAGGGTGTGAGAGTAGTTCTCCAAATGTGTGAAATACAGAAGCAAAGTGCACACTAGAAGAGGTGATGACAGTTCTCCATAATCTAGCAAAATGCATTCACAACGATACTCTAAGCATACACAATGATAATGGATCCCTGCAAGAACATAATAATAGACACAATATTCTTGTAGAAAGATTAAAGGGGCAAGAAGAATGCAAGAAAACACAGCAGGGGAAGATATATCCACAAACTGATATTTTATTGCTTCATGATATGCACAGTTCAATCTATTACAAGATAAGGGCCTGGATCACCATGCAAGGAGTCCACTACAAGGGCCTGCAGCACATTGGCTTCACAAATCAATTTTGACAGAGCTTTGCTACAAAGAACTACCTCTGCTTTTACAATGAGCCCAACACTCCAATTTATAGAAAAATGAGAAGGAAAAGAGAAGGGAAAATGGAAATCCTGAAATTTGTCCTTCAACCATCTTGTAAGAGGCATTAAATGGAGTAAAATGATTATATATTACTTGTAAAAGGCTCCCCATACTATCCCAGGTGCTGCAGCAGAGAAAGAATGATGACCATGCCTCTTAATTGCACTCCCAACCACCAAATGAAACACTGTTATGAACTCGGCCACGTTTTATAAAAATATCCATCGATCTCTCACCAAATCTAGAATTTATTGATTTCTGTGCATCGGAATTGGAGCCATGATTCCAATGGTACCAATTTTGTGTGATTTTGTTGAGAAATGCAAAAGTTATGGCCTTCTGAGTGCGGGCAGCTATTTTGGGTCTGGCAGGCGTTTTCTGTCATTTGACGGGAATGAGCATTAACTGACTGGAGCCGAATATGTTTCTTTTATTTAAATATATCTACCCTCATTAAAAATAAGAAATCTAGTTTTTGTGGCATAGAGGACGTCGTGCTCGTTCCAGAAAGTCCAATTTTATGAAAATCGGAGCTCGGAGTCAAAAGTTATGGCCGTTTGAAGTTCACGGGTCAAACGTTGACTTTTCTTCTTTGCTGTCAGCCGCTTCAGCTTTTCACGTCCCTCGCGTCCCACACGTACTTTTTTCCCAACTGTCCCGGACGAAAATCTCCTACTTCGGCCGATTCGGGCTTCCTTGTTCCTCTTTTGCTTGCCTTTTCTCAAAACTTGCTCCTTTCTTCTTGGGCAGAGAGTTAGAAAAAATCCAAGGGGACCCCGAAACATGATTTTTTCCTTGAATCTATATAATTTCTTGGGACTAAAGAATTTGATGCATGTTATCAAAATTACCTTGAGGGGTGAATTTTGGATAATAGTAGGTTACGTGTGATTCAAGTGAGAACTTTGGCATTTGTCTAAGTGAAATTCCAATGTGCTGAATAAGTGAGTTTTGGCTGCTAGACTCAAAGAATGGACACATTTTAAAAAGTTATAAGGAAATTCCATTTAGTTTAGTGCATATATAACCCACAGCTTAGTGAGGATCCCTCGAACCTCTTCTTATTAAAACAAAAATTCATGGTTTCCTTTATCAAATGTGTCTTCATTGATATATGATCTAGTATCAATATCTATTGCAATTCTTTCTTAAGTGAGTGGGAATTTCAATGTGTTTGATCAACACAACTTTTACTAGTATATGTGGTTTAGGTAGTCATACAAATTTTACATAAGTCACTATTAATCTAGATATTTTGTTTGGCCCCAAGTAGTTGCACACAATATTTCATATAATAAACACAAATCTCCTATTTGTTTAGGATTGGATTCATGTTATACAACCAAGAAAATCTAATGCTTATTAATGTCTCAAGTTTATACATGATGGATGTGAGTACACCATAGTTTCAACCAAATCACTTCAAATATTACAAATTCAATACTTATTCTTTGTAAGTATGCATTCTCATTTCCCCATAACAACCTATACACTTTAATAAGTTTTCCACTTGTGTTTCATATCAATTTATTCACACCTCCGACATTTCTAAGTAGCTACAACCAATACTTCAACTCAATATAATGCACTCCCTCTTGAAAAAAATGACGATTCTTAGATACAACTAATAATACTTTTGAAATTATTGATGATAATCTTTGTAACCTTAATTTTAACCCTATTAATGAAGATGAATCTATGATTCATTTTGTTTTTACTACACTAGTCTTGGGAATTATTGGCTAAAAAGTGCTACATGAAACAATTCTAGCACTTCTACATTGGATTTTCCCAATAAATATGTTTCAGTTAGCTCTAACCCATTATAACATGCTATTAATACATCATATCATATATCTATTTTTATTCTATCACCATTCATCCACATTTTGGCACTCTATAATAACTAATAATGATATTTTTGGATATGTTGTTATTTGATTCACCATCTCTATGACATAAATTTAATTAAAATTCATCTAGGAAATTGGTTTGCCCATTTTTTACTATCATTGTATATTTAGACATGACAATATATCACTGTAAAGCTATCATTCCTAATATTGCTATGTTAAACTTTTAAGGTGTTGTCACCATATTATTGGAAGAATCCTACTGATTGAAATGTTCACACTCATTAGACATGGATACTTGAATAATTTGAGTATGTCATGATGTTTCTACTAGCACACATACTATTCACTAATAATACCAAACACTAGATTCAATTCAAATAGATACAAAAACACACATATCACACCTCTTGTGGGTATTATCCCATTATATCTTATTGATTTTGACTCCAAACCAAATGATATTCTATAAGATTTCTAGGTAGTTTTATCATCCTCTTTTTTGTACATATTTATCTTGAAAACACATTCAAATAAGTATTTAACATAAAAAATCCAATATGTGCAAAAATTACAAATCTAGGACATGGTTATGTTCTTGATTATTTGGCTTATTGATTTATAAATGTTATTTATCACATTGGTTTGATAGATACCATATCTACTCTTTATGTCACATGCATTCTTAAGGCATATTGAACTTGATACTAGAAAACAGGTTAATAAATGATGATCCGATATGGATTAACTCCTTACAATACGCTTTTGGGGCCATCCCTCATGCTATACATGTTCTTTTGTTTGATTATATGTAATTTTGCACCTTCTATTTCTATAATGATGCTAGCTTAAGACAAACTTGGCTTATAATTTGACAAGCACACTATTATTTGTACTATGTCTTATGAAAACATTTCTATCTACTTCATTGTCTCTACTATTGAAATTATAACATGTTTAATATGTTGTTTCTATACTTGTTCTACTATGAAATAATACATGATTTTTTTAGTCTAATTTTTACTAGTTTCTTTACACATGTATTTTTTCTTGTTACTTGTTGCATGATTATTTTTCTAGATGCCATGGTTTAAAATATGAAAAATCTCTTCTCTAGGTACATGTTATCAATGATGGACACCATTCCAACCTTTTATTTTATGCTACCTACATTATCAAACTCCTTACACATAGGTAACCATCTATTATTTTCATTCACACACTCAAATTACTTATCACATGCTTCACAACTAAGTGGGAATTCATTAAGACATATATACATATATAGAAAAGCTACATGAACCAATAGTATATCATTACAAGGTTTAGATGCTTATAAAAGGTCATAGATAATGACATATGGTATATTTCATATATGGTCTAAATTGTACATCACAATTTTGACCATGGTATGGACTTTAAAGTTTTCCTATGCTTCTTGATAGATGGAAGACATACTTAGTTTTAAAATTCTATATACTCTATCACCTATTCATAAAATTTCCACATAATTATAGATATACATGACAATATTCAATTTAATTTATATAAGTCGCATGAGTACATCATGCCTTCTTTATGAAACTCTTTAGATTCTGTTAAAAATAGGGTTTTCAGGCATGAGCATAGTTCTCCCCTTGAATGTTTCAAAATTCTACATGATCAGTTCAACAATAGTACCGACAGGGGTATGCCTATCTTCATTCCTTCCAAGTTATAGTTTTTGAAGCTAGTATAAAATGAGCCCCGATCCATTTACATAGATTTGGTCTCTAGGTAGTGGAGAATGTCACGTCAAAATTGAATCCTTCATAGACTTATCTTTCCTCCTTTGACCATAGTCCCAAATAAGGAATGTGTCAAAGAAAACTTGAAGGTTTTGTAGACTACTCTTTCTTCCTCTCTCATCAAATTATTAAATAAAGCATCTAAGCATATAGTTATTCATATTTTAAAACCTTCATCCTTACATTAAATTTAAAAATGTAGAAAACTTGGCTCCTCTCTTTTAATATATCCTATGCCATAAAATTGGGGATTGATCGCCCTATATCCTTTAACATCTCTACAAAAAAATTCAAGACTCAAAGACACAACAATAATGGGAACTCCTCCCTTTAAATATATTAAGTGTACTCCTTCTATGTTTTGCATCTCCTTTGCATACTTGTATCACCATATCACAACACCTTATGGTTTGTAAAAGTGTGTGCGCTTGATCTCACAAAGTGATTGAATAACATGGGAACTATCTCCAAGTTGTGAGACTTACTTCTTGAGATAGACCTCCAAAGAAAGCTAGTTCTTGCTCCTAAACTACCTACCACAATCTACTCTAATGTATGCAAAACTATCTATCCTAATATAACTTTCTAAGGGACCAAGGAGAGAGAGAGCATGAAAAAAATCCTACACTAAAGCAATGATACACCAAAAAAGGAGAGTGTGAGAGTAGTCTCCCAATGTGTGAAAAGTAGAAGCAAAATGCAAACTAGAAGGGGTGATAAAAGTTCTCCACAATCTAGCAACTGCATTCACAACAAAAATTCATGCACACATAATGATGATGGATCCCTACAATAGCATAAGATAGAAAGAATATATATGCAATGAGATTGAAAGGGAAATAGGAATGCAAAAAAACACAATAGGGAAGATACATCCACAAACTTGCATCTATTGCTTCATAAGTATGCACAATTCAATCTATTACAAGATAAGGGCCTAGATCACCATGCAAGGAGTCCACTACAAGGGCTTGTAGCACATTGGCTTCAAAAAACAATTTTTGATAGATTTTTTCTACTTAAAAACTATCTCCCTTTATAATGAGCCCAACACTCCAATTTATAGATTTCTGAGGAGAGAGAGAGAGAGAGAGAGAGAGAGAGAGAGAGAGAGAGAGAGAGAGAGAGAGAGAGAGAGAGAGAGAGAGAGAGAGAGAGAGAGAGAGAGAGATCCTGAAATCTGTCCTTCCCTTCAACTACTTGCAAAAGGTAGTAAATGAAGTGAATTTATGTTCTATTGCTTGAAAAATGCTCCCGTCTTGTCCCATGACTTACAAGAATGATAAATGTTAGCCCATGCTCCATTGAATGCATCCCAACTACCAAATAAAATCATTGTTCTAGATTGGGCACGTTTTCTAAAAATCACCATCAATTTCTCACCAAATTCTGAATTTCTTGATTTTTGTGCATCGGTCTTGGATCCATGATTCCAATGGTACCAATTTTGTGTGTTTTTTCCAAATAATGCAAAAGTTATGGCCTTCTGAGTGAGGACAACTATTTTGGGTCTACTAGGCATTTCTATCATTTAATGGGACTAAGCACTTGATTGACTGGAGATGAATATGTTTCCTTTATTTTTATAAATCTACACTCATTAAAAATTAGAAATCCAGTTTTAGTGGTGTAGAGAACGTTGTGCTCATTCCAAAAAGTCAAATTTTGTGAAAATTGGAGGTCAGGTATTGAGTTTTCTTTTGTATGTAGGCATTTCAGCTATATCGGGTCTTTGTGTCCCAGTTGTCCTAGACAAAAACCCTTGATCCACTTGCAAGCCTCATTCCACGGAAAAATTGACAAAATTGGGTCCTCGACGAACTCGTGTCCCGTGTGTCCTTCCATTGATTAGGCCGTCAGGACCATTGACCGCTACTTCCCCTGTATCCCTTCGAACCACCATGCAAAATTGGACAAGTTGGGTTTTTGGGTCCTAATTGTTCTGCGCATACTTGTGCTACCTAGACCACTTTGACCTAAATTTTCTACACAACAAAGGAATGTAGCCATTTTGGCTCTGCGGGTCCCGCGTGTCCCAATGTCCCATGGACCGCGCAGACCAAATATACCCAACTTTTCTAACTTGAACTATCTGCGATGATTTTGGGTTTTTGGGTCCCGAATGTCATACGCATACTTGTACTATTTGAACAGCTTCGACCCGACTTTTGCTGATTTCTTTGGGAATCGGCTATTTCAACCATGCGGGTACCAACTGTCCCATGCGTACCTGTGTGGTCCGGGATCCAAAACTCAATTTCACCGATTTCTTTGCGAATCAGCCATATTTTTTGCATCTTTTACAATTTTTCAACTTCTTGGATTTTTCTTGGCCAAGGGAGTTAGAGAAAAAGGAGAGGAACCTTAAAATCCTAATTTTTTTCCCTTGAACCATTTCAACCTACTTGACCCTGAAGAATTTGCATAAGTTACAAAAATTTACCTTGAGGGGTAGATTTTGGATAACACGTAATTTTTGAAATGTTCGAATCTACAAGAACTTTCTCTATGTTTGGTTAAAGTTTATTTTTATCATAAAAATGACTAGAATCTATGTTATATATTTCAATAAGGATTATTCCAACATGAAAATAGAAGAAACACTTTTTAGTGATAAAAAATCATGTGTGCACATTCATGTACATTTTTCCTTTAAGCATGTATTTTAAGTTACAAACATATAGGTGAAATATAAACACTAATGTTTGGTAGATTTTCCTTGTGTAATGTCATGTATGACCATTTTATCTTGCTAAGTCAAATTCTTATGTTAGATATTATCGAGCTTAATTATATTTACACTCTTATCTATCATCAATACAAAGATATTAATTTATCAAAGTATTATTAAACGTCAAATATTCATGACACAACTTTTAGTTTTGGGTTTCACCTATCTAGTTTTTAAATGTATGGAAGCATCAGGATGTGAGATTCATTCATGGATGACCTTTACAATTTTGTCCCTTGACATTCACCAAATTTGATTTGAATTTTAAATACTTTTTGGACAATTACATCTTCCTAGGGTTGGCTTTATTATAATATTTCACCTATAGAAGACTATATATAAGAAAGTATTTATCACTTTATAACTCACCTAGAATTCTCATAGGATACTATTAAAAATAGCATTCTAAAAAATCTCAAATCATTCTTAAATCTACCTTAATCATCTGCACATCAATTTAAATAAGTCTCTACTACAAGTATGAAGCATTCAACTAGGTAAAATTTATTATTTTCCCCATTTATAAGTATTCAAACGTCATAAAGTCATGTTTTAGAGAAAGAAAAGTTACTCCAAGCATTAAAAAGATTTCAATCAACAAAGTTTTGTATCACATAGTTGAGGTACAACATATCTCAATATTACCTCACTAGTTATATTCGATACTACATAGTTACCCCACTATTTTGGTGTTAAGAGATATGAGGGATCCCCTAAGGGATTAATTATCTATTCACACTTGCAAAATAATCTAGAGAAATAAATTCATGAGGCTTGATACTACAATGAGGAAATTTAGTGCAACACACATATTGGTTTAAAAATTTGATTTGGATTGCCAATGGTAGTCCAGCCTCACCGCATACACATTATTTTAACTTTTTCTTTATTAATTATTTGGTGAAGAATTTTTTAGGTTGATAGGGTTTCAAAAATTTGTATGTTTGTATGGATCATCTTTAAAATTTATCTAAGCAAGAGAGACATGTGGTGAAGTTCATTTCCATTCAATCAAAACACACAAAAATTTGTAGGTCCAAACTGCATGAAAGGGTATGAGAATGTGTAGTTTCGGATAATGACCATACATATCAAGTATTGACTGTACAACAATTGTAACATCCCGACTATATTGAATTTTCAGGTTTAGAAATTTTACTCAAGAATCTACAATTCCTAATAAGCCTATTTCACTACCTTTCATTTTCAATTCATTCTCGAGTCATCTTGTATAGCTACTTTTATCTCTCCTCTTGTGTATTTGAGAAAGTAATTATTGTTTATAAATCATTTCACTCCAATTTTGAATGTTATATTAAAAATGTATATAATTTATGTTGGAACTAAATATGACTAAAATAGTCTAGTTTTTGCAAATCCTTGCATCCTCTTCAGTGTTGTGTAATTTCCACACACTAAAATATTACTATGGCGTAAACAATGTAAATTGTTTTCATGCCAACAATATGTGCCTCCTTTTCCCTTTCTTTTCTTAGAATCTGATATTTCCAATATCATTCCCCATTTTATTCATTCTTATCCTCATTCCCATGAAATGCATACATATCTGAAACATACAATTCTAGATAAATACCAAATTTATGTCACTAAATTGCAAAATATGCATTATCACTAATATTTTACACAATTTTACAAGGGCCAATTTTCATGTACACATGCTTATTGTATGTTTTATTGGGAAATATATTATTCATAAAATAAACCATCACCAAATATACTTATTTCAATGTATTTCATCTTCTAGTGATAAATTATTCCATCTTATAAATTTACAATTACTTATTTGCAATTTCTTACTTACTATTTCCTCTAATTATTGAAAATGTTCGAAAAAAGCTTTTGCATTATCACTAGATATTTCCTAAATATATATTTACAACAAATCAATAATACAATTACAAATTATTCCATAAATAATATGAAATTTTTACTTACCCATTGATCTATTCACCAAACTATTGTAAGAAAATTGTTCTTGTCAGTAATTCCAAGTCCCATTATTTGGGATTTCATTGACTCCTTTCAAAATTTTCAATCTTATCTTCACATATTATATTTACCAATATTCTTGAGGATGATATGAATAATGGAGGATAATCAAATGCCTAACATTTCACATAAGATCCTTTAAAAATTTGGTGTCTTTATCTCGAGGTAATAGTCTTTGAAATACCATGAAACCAAAAAATTATGTGAAAAACAAATATTATACCATTATAGCATTATTTTTCATCTTATATGGAAAAACATGTACCATTTTAGAAAATATATCCACATTAACAAAATTGAGTCATTATCTTTTCATGTGCTTGGTAACTTTGATATGATATTCATGCTCATATATTTTTTTATGGTTCTATATGGAATTGGTAATGGAATGTATAATTCAATGTTTTATGCATGTCCCTTTGAAACATGACATATCCTATACCTACAAGCATACTTTACTACATCTCTCTTCATTCTTGGAAAATAATACCTTTCCTCCACTAATGATATTCTCTTATTCATTCAAAAATTACCTCCCAAATCACCACTATGGAATTTTCTTAGAATATTATCCCTCATAGATCCATCTAGAATACATAACTAATTTTCTTGAAAGAAATAACTATCTTTCATATAATAATCATTGGGAATATTACCTTGTTTCACATGTTATTGGATTCCATTTTTTCAACATTCCTCCTAAATTATGCATCATAATCATAAAATTCTCTAATAGATTCAAACACAACTACTTCACTTACCATAAAAGTTAGTAAGGCTACATCTCTACTCAAAGAGTGAAGTAACTAGTTCTATAACCCTTACGTATGATTTATAACACATGTATACCCCTAAAAGAATGAAACACATTTTGCATGCTTTTTATTCATTTTTTATTTTCTGCGTTCAAATATTTTAAGGCCTAGTGATATGTACATAAAATTAAAATCCTCAAGCACCAAGTAGTGCATGTAATAACATAGAGTTTGGAAAATGAAATATAATTCAATATCATAAGTGGAATTATTTTCCCATACTTCATTCATCTTATCACAATAATATGTTATTGGCCTTCCTCCTTAACTTAGAAAATCACAAATTCCCACATGTAAAACATCACATTCAAAATTAAATACTTTATTTAAATTAGGAAAAAGGCCAAAATAGATCATATCTCACTTTATTGTTAAATAATGTACTTCTCTTATTCTTAACCTTCCAATTTTTTTCCTTCATGCATTATGTTATTTGTGCAAAATAATGGCTAATGTTTTTAGTGATTTTTTAAAAACTAGCTAGCCTACTTTTGAAAGTTCTTACCTATATCATAATTATTGGGATGGACCATTTAATAATTGAATTTAACTAAACTTCAACCACATTCGACCATATTATTAAACTACAATCCCCAATAATACCAATATCTTCTACATAAACTTTCATTCTTTAAAAATTTCACATAACTTCTCTTTCCTTAACATGTCCAACAACATTCTCAACTATAATAAATGATCATATTTGAATATCAATATATTTTAATGTAGAATATTGATAATTTACATATGTAATCTCAAAAAATTTGATTCATCATCCTCATAAATTTATTGGTTGGATTGGATAATGTGATTTTCATTACTAACCACTCATATAGACAATATACTCAGGATCATTTTAGGGTGAATATTCATAAATTGACAAATATTAGGATTTTGAAAGTTTGAAATTGGATTTTTTTTTTTATTACCATATGGTAGTAGGTTCACCAAAATTTTATAGGTCGAAATAAATTTCACCTTTTGTTTCAACCCTAATTATATTCACCATTATGTTATAATATACTATTATATATGATTAATTTTCCATAATGTAGTAATATAATACAATTCTAAATTTTTAATTTTGAGATTTGGAGTTGAAGAAAAGGTAAAAGCTAATAAGATTGTAAAAATTTGAAGTATAAGCCAAAAGATGAAGGTATAAGTGGCACAACCGAATGGAACTACTAGTGTGCTTTCAGATGGGAATATCCATGAGGAAAATTCATGCGAATATGATATCGTCACTGAATGGTAACATGTTTCGATTACCAAATGAGTAGGAGTTTTCCATGTCATAACTTGATAACATTTTCCATGCTATCGATCAATGGTATCACTGGCCAGTAACATGGAAAATGCTACCGGTTGGTAATATCACTAGCAGGTAGCATGGAAAATGCTATTGGATGGTAGCATATTTCATGTTATCGATTGGTCACATTTTGCATGGTAGTATTTTCCATGCTACCGTGTGGTAATGTTGTTAGATAGAAAAAAAGAGTATGGAATATTTTTTTACTTATGCCATGTTTTGGAAGGACAAATTTCTCATTGAGATGATCATTTTAATTGCTAACATAAAAATAATCAATTTTTTTCTAGAGAAAATGATTGAAATCTGCATTTTTTCACATAAAATCAATTTTTGAATTTTTTTCTTTGCCATATTTTGTGAGGATAAATTTCTCATCGAGCCATTCATTTTAACTATTATTGTTAAAAAGTTATTTTTCAAAAGTACATATGTTTTTGGCCAAATCATATAATAACGAACATAACATATACTGTTAGTAGAAAATTACTACCGGCTGGCACCATTTGAAACTCATTTTACCAATTAACCATAATTTCAAAAGTCATTTTCATAGATTCCCCAAGGAATATATAAATTATTTTTGAAGGATGTCTTAAAATGAACCATGCATATCATGATTTGAATGTTTTTCTACCATTTTTCTTCTTTCCAAATCTATATTTGATACTAACCACTCCATCTATCAATATTTTCAAGGAATTTTGATTTGGCAAGAACATCCATTATGTCATCTTGATGGGGTATAGGTGTCACATCCTGAAACAAAACATTTATTATTTTGGGATATGTAGAGGACTGGGTAGTGGTGGCCACCATAGAGATATTACACTACATAGTTTTTTCATAATTAAATAATGACAAGATTGTTACTAAATATTATATTATAATTAATATAAGATACTGTTAATAATAACATGTCATGTCCAAAAAAGTCTCAAAAAATGAGAAAGGGAATCATCAACTTTGGTTTAATAGGCCACCCCTCAAATTCAAGCATATGAGCTCATACTTACTAACCAAACCCATTTACTACCTCGATCCAGTTAGTAAATGGTAATTGGAGGTAGTTAGTTGGGTAGTAGAACATGAATTTAAAATAGAAATCATACGTGAAATGTATCATGGAAACACTAAAGGGGATATATTGTGGAAGTCGAACTAGAGGGAGAGAAACAATGGGAGAGGAATAAGGATTAAGAGTAGGGGTTTGAGGATGGAGAAGTGTAAGGGAGAGGAAAGTGGGTTTGGGGACATTTGCGAAAGTAGACCCTCAATAGCCACTTGACAATATTGGCTAGTGAATGAAGGAGAAAATTATTATTCTCCAAGACATTAGGAAATTGTTCCTTGAGATATATCATAATATAGAGGGTGTTCTAAAGTTATTGTTGAAGTGAATAATTGTTTATGATTATAGGTTCTTGTAGAACTTGGTATAATCCCTTTTAAATCTTGATTTGGAGCAATTGCAAGGAAGTAGGGAATGCAAAAACAATCATCAACAATTGAATGTACCCAACAAATGGTCAAGAGAGAAATTATGTATGGAACGTACTTTGTATTTTTTAATTTATTGTATTATGGCTTCAAGGTCATCAACTAGATGATGTTTAATTTTGTAGATAAGAAAATACATGAATGGAAAGTTGGAAATGAAATGATGGAAATTAAATACTTGCATGCCCCGTACCTATTACACACAACATATAATTCCAACCTGATGAATATATATTATATACACTCCAATTTATAGTTTTGAACTCAATTAAACTATTGACATGATGCAATCTATGCTTAAATGGGCCAAAACGAATAAAGGGAGAATCCAAAAGTTTCCAAGTTTGTGATGTGACTACAATGCCTCATTTTAGTAGAATGTTGTAGCACCTGTTTCCAGCTATAAGCTTGAGTAAGTGTAGGAAATAGTTGATGCATGGATATGCATCGACAACAGAGCCCTTCTAATGATTAGTCATATGAGTGAAATGTAGATTAAGGATTTTGATTGGACAACGTTAAGTTTGTTAGATAAGGCAAAGACATGAATATAAATCAGGAAATAAATATGTTGGAACTAAATACTTACATGTCCCACATCACCTGATTTCTTTTTCTTGTTTTTTGTCATTTGGGTCATCCTTCGATCCTCTAGCTCATGAAAGGTTATAAAAATGGATCCCTTCAACTTGAAGAATATAATTTGGTTGATTGTTTTGAAGATTATAATCTATCGATGAGACAACAAATTTCAATAATT